>APFE030922734.1:245075-275619 GCA_000404065.3 Pinus taeda
AGACTTGCAAACCCATCATTCATATTTCTTTTGATGCTTTCCTATCTACATACTACCCTTATTTCTTCCGAGGGCCCATATTAAGCTGTTGGGCTCCTCTGCTTCTCTACCTATCTAAGAATCTACCAAGATTAAACTGTTTGGACAGATTTACATTCTCTACATTCTAAAACAAGAAATTTAAACCTAGGGGGACCAAGATTAGACTGTTTGGACCTCCCTTTAACTGAAACATTGGCGATATCGGGATAACTTTACAAAATTTGGAAGGCAATTGAATGAACTTGAAGTAGCCTTCTTCGTTTGGAGACTGTTTAAGCAAATATGGATCATTGCAGCAAGCAGAGTACGACATATTTGGCCTGTAAAATGTCAATCATGAAATATGAATAACCTGCTGCAGCAGGGAGCTAACAGTGGCTCCACTTGGGGATGGCTTCTCCTTGCGAGAAGTCAAGAACAACAGGTCAAAACGCCTTGGTCTTTAGTTGTTGCTGTCTTCTAGAAAATTGTTTTCTCTGGCTGCCTTATTTTTCCTACCTACCTACCTACCCTAACTAGCACTTACTTTGTCGTTAGGTGAGATCAAACAACCAGTGCAGCCACTTAAGCAACTGAGAAATAAGATGAACTTGCTTACTGATGGTCTCTGAGCGTACAAGCATCATTCGGGTATATGCCCTCATAATCAAAATTGTGGCATATAACGGTTGCTGTTGATGAATTTGGTCTTCACTGAGAAAGCATGTTAAAGAACTTGGCTCAAGCGGAAGTTCCATGTAGTCTGCAATAGGATCAATAAAATAATTATGTGAGAGAACTTCTTCTGGGTCTTCTTGATCAGATGGAGCGGCTGCGTCCTCGGTGGTAAGCGTGGCAGCTAACCCTTCTGTCTCTGTTTTGACAATAGAATCATGCAGAGTTTGTAAGTCCGCAGGTAGCAGTATTTCCTCCTGAGTCCGGGAAGGAAGACTTCGGCATGATTCTGGGTATTCTTGGTCAGATGGAGTAGTTGCATCTTCGGTAATGAGCCTAGCAGCTAGTCCTTCTGTCCCTGTCTTGATAATAGAATCATACAGAGTCTGCAAGTCGGCAGGTAATAGTATTTCCTACTGAGTCCGGGAAGGAAGACTTCGGCATGATTCCGGGCCTTCTCAGTCGGATGGAGTAGTTTCATCTTCGGTAATGAGCCTAGCAGCTAGTCCTTCGATCTTCGCCTTGAAACCCAGATCATGCTCAAACTGTAATTCAGGAGATAGCACTATTTCCCTGTGAACTGGGGGAGGAAGATTTTGGTAAAACTCCCTAGGGTCGCGAAAATTATACGATTGTATCTGAGCTTCCAAGAATTCAATTTCATTCTCATATTTTTCAACAACTAACTCAAGGAAAAGTTTATTCTGGCCGCCTGGTATTTTTGACAACACTACTCTGAAAAATTCTTCATTAAGCTCAAACTCTGATAAAATTTCTCCCAGAACTCGGTCATTCTCTCACACTGTTAATACTTGGGAAGATGGAGTACTTTGTCTGTAAAATTGGTTCGTTCCTCAGTGGAGCCTTTGATTGAAATTGAAGTGGAGTCGCCAGGTGGATGTTTAGACTTTGAAGTGCCTGATCTCTGTCCACCATCACAGATCAGAACTAGGCTTGACAAACTATGAAGAATAGGAGCCCTTTCTCCAGTGGGGTTTACAAAAATGAACAAAGTGCTTGAATCCCCAGTGGAGTACATAGGTACAGGTCGACCGAGGTTTTTACAAGTCGATTTCTTCCTCTGTAGAGCTGCAGACTGGTTTGATGAATTTATCTGAGGAGGTCCCCAGTATGGTCGCCATTATGTTATCACTCAGGTTGTCCCTAGGCTCCTAAAAGGGATACGGCTGAGGTAACCAAAAACCAATATTTGGATTGCAGGTTCTAGCCCACCTGCAATCGGAGAGGGCTCTCTCCTTATGATTCAACTTCGGTTGATGATTTTAGGCTAGCTTTCTAGCTTCAAGGGAGTGTTGTTTGTGATTGGATGGAAGGTAGGATTCTCGAGCAAAGAGGCAAGGTAAGGTGTGATAAGTTTCGGACCATTGGGCATGGAGTCGTAGATTGAGGCTTGCAAGCATTTTCTTGGTCACAAGGGGATACGGAGTGGGATAGCCACACAGGATACAATTATCAGTCTGTTGAAAGTATGGAATGAACATCAGGGATGAAAGGCAAAGGAGAATCATTTCATCATGCTGAAGGAGAGGAGAAATGGATGAATGGGATCCAGGAGCAATTAAGAATTCCTAAACATGCACTCATATATGAAAGAAACAGCATAAACAATATCATTTAAGTATACATGCTCATAACTATTTCTGAAGAAAACATCGAGAAACGCAGAAATTGAAGTTAAGGTGTACCAAAACAAATTTTAAGCTATTCTTTTTTTCTGCAATTTAGAAGGCGGAATGGTGGTAAAAAACATAAAAGTAAACAGAGGGGAGAAACACTTATTGGATCATGTAGAGACGCAGGAATTCCGTAATCATTCCTTGGCCAAGAGAAAACATCAAGTGGTTTCGCAATCCATGCTTTCAACAATCTTTGATTATGGAAATTATAACAGTTACAGTGCGAGTCTCTGTTCAGAGAAAATGTTGGAAAGGAAAACTGACCAACTACTACTACCAACCAACCAACCCCTCACAACATTGTTTAGGGTGTTATTTATAGGAAAAAATATTGGAAAGACATCATTACAACCGACCTAAACAGGTCTGCTAGAAAACTCTTCAAAAATATAAGTGTTGCTGGAATTAAATGCAAGTAAATCTTTTTGGCTGCGCTAGTGGCAGCTGAATCAGAAAAGGTGACAATGTGGCCCTTGGGGGCTAGATGTGGTGCTGCTAGAATGATTGTGCTTTGGAAACTACAGTTCTGCTCTGGTTTGAGTTAAATGTGCAATAATTATGATTTGAGAGCTTCAGGTGGCTTCGCCCTCTTTCTATGAATCTGCTGGAAGATATTAAATGTTCTCCTGCTTCGGGCCGCTGCTCAAGATTTTCACTGATACTCTTTGTCGATACATTGATGGCTTCCACCGTCGACTGATATTCTTTGACATGCTTGATGCCTGATGATTTGATCTGATACACTTTAAACTCTATCATTGATCTGCCGCTGTCTTTAAACCAGATCATTTTGGCACGATCGGGCGATTTTCGGGCTTTTCAGCGCACAAGGGGCTAAGAAATCAAAAGATTCCCCAAAGATTCCTCGAAACGGCCTATTTCTTGTAGCGATGCGCGATTAGCGCTTCGCGCTAATCGCGCATCGAAAACTGCCTCTGTTTCTTGTTCTGGAGCTCCGAAGTGCGATTTTTCTTCCTGCGCGAAGTTTCGGCTTTCTGGCTGTTGATGTCAGCATGACGTCGGCTGTACGGTGGATGACGTCAGCTGTGGTGGGTCCCTGGTACAGAATGACATGGTGAGGTGCTGATGTTGGGGGAAATGCGATGAATTAGCTCCGATGTGATCGCAATGTCGCATCGGCAGGGAGCGGAGGGTGCTTATGTTGGGCATTTGGTGCTTGCGACCGTCGACCACCGATATCGCGATATCGCGTCGGGTGGTGCCGGATGGGTCATAACTGGCATGGAGGGGAAAGTGCGATGTTGCGATGCGACCTGGATTTAAGGTTCTGCGAAGTGTAAGTTTTGGGCGGAAAGAGCAAGTAGGTGGGTGTTAAGGGCATTTTGAGGTTTCGGAAGGGGTCCGATTACCTCAGAGGATTTTTATACTCTGGAAGGAGTCCATTGTATCTGGGAGATGTTTTGGAGATCAAGGGTTCTTGCTTAGTTTCTAGTAAACTGAGCAATTCCCGGGGGTACTTATGGTTATTTTTCAACCAGGGGGAGGGATATGTATATAGGGGATATTTACTTAATATTAGTAAGGGGATGGGGAAATATAGGGAGCTAAATAATAATGTTAGTGGTTAATATGGAGGTGGTAAGAAAGCGCTAAGTTCAGGAGAGCTTAGGCTGCTACAAGGGGGTAGGACCATTCTTTAGAGAAAGTTTGGAACAACTTTGAGTGAAGCAGATCTTTACTCAAGCTAGTGTTATGAAAATGATTGAACTTAAGAGGAGTCAAGCAGATCTTGACCTCTCTTGGGGAAGTTAGTTAATGATTGGGGAAAGCAGAGAAGGGGAGTTAGTTATACCTCTTTTGAGCTTCTCGCATAGAACTTCTTTCTGATTGTGCCCTGAATGAGATGACACCTGAAAGTCTGGAACTGATCAGTAATTAGGATTCAGCAACCTCAGAACTACCTACCCAGCCTGCTTACCTAGCATTTTTTCTTCTTTTGATTTGGGTGCACTTAGACTTGCAAACCCATCATTCATATTTCTTTTGATGCTTTCCTATCTACATACTACCCTTATTTCTTCCGAGGGCCCAGATTAAGCTGTTGGGCTCCTCTGCTTCTCTACCTATCTAAGAATCTGCCAAGATTAAACTGTTCGGATAGATTTACATTCTCTACATTCTAAAACAGGAAATTTAAACCTAGGGAGACCAAGATTAGACTATTTGGACCTCCCTTTAACTGAAACATTGGTGATACTAGGATAACTTTGCAAAATTTGGAAGGCAATTGAATGAACTTGAAGTATCCTTCTTTGTTTGGAGCCTGTTAAGCAAATATGGAGCATTTCAGAATGCAAAGTACGACATATTTGGCATGTAAAATGTCAATCATGAAATATGAATAACCTGCTGCAGCAGGGAGCTAACAAGGTGAAATCACTGTTTGATGGGTTGAGGTAGATGGCCCCTGGAAGCCCTGGATGATTTTTGATTGATGTATTCTATGAGATCCAAAATTCATGCTTGAAATATGGCATGGGGGTGAATGGTTGAAGAGATATTTGGCTCAAGCATTCTATGACAGGGTAGCACGTGGAAGTCCCATCCTGGGTTTGGATTTTACTTCATTAATAAAAAAAAATTTCTCCTTGTATTTATATGAGCATTTTGATGGATTATATGTAGTCTATATGGTTGTACCTTCATGAGTATTTATGTTGGTATTACTCTGGTTATGAATGTGTTTTATGATAGCAGCCATGTATGGCTTTTATCGTGTTTTTACTTATAATTGAATGATCAATGTACCTATTGTTGAGAATTAGAGAAGGTATGTAATTGCCACTTACTTCGTTATCTTTTCCTTTAATTCATAACTTCTTTACATTATGAAATGGGCATATGGTGAAAGATTATGATAAAGTTTAGAAGAATTTGTGAGTAACGTAAAATGACTAATTATTACTTTTTCCTATGCAGAAAAGGAAGAAAATGGAAGATTTCCATTCTAAAGGAAAAGCCAAGATGAAATCAATTGTTGTCCCTTTGAGAGGGAATCACATCCAAATGAGGCAATCTAGATTGGAGCATATAAGCCAGGAAAAGGAAGAGGAGATACCAAATCGTCGCAAGAGAATGAAGAGATAACTGAGAAATAATGATATGGCGAATCCCTCAAGATCCTTTGATCCTGAGGGATTGCTACCTTAAAGAATATTTGTACCTTTGGTATGCTACTATAAAGAGGGACAATGTTGCTAGCCCAAGAGGCGGATTATGGTTGTTTTATGAAATTCACTAATGTAACTTAAACTTTGATCATTGACTCTCTTTAAAGAGCGATTACAGTAACTTTATTTTGATGATTAATACATAAACTCTGTTGTTGTTTTGTCTTTGATTTTGGAGTAATCACAACAGTGCATCCCTGGAGGCTATGGGCCTGGCCCTAGTGGATCACTTGCTTCCTCTATCATTATTTTCCAATTCCAAGTCATGTGTGGTTTGAGTTCTCTTATTTACTTTGTTTAGTAATCTTTTGTTCCTTATTATTTCATGTATTGGCTCTATTATATTTCACTCATATTTGATTAGTAAGGCTATCCTCTTCAACTGACAACGTTATGTTGTTCATTCTGAATTTATATCGCATTCCCATTCCTTTATAGATTGATATTATTGTATAACATTATTGTTCTTTACAGATTACCATCATTGTTTGTTTACAGAGTAATAGTGTTGTGTATTTATAAATCAGTACTATTCTCTATTTATCTACAGTTTACCTCCAAGTGTGATTGATGTTCATTGGGATTGTTGTTCCATGGTAACCGCAATTGTTGTTTCTTCAGAACCATGGTTAATATTTGTTATGCCGAAACTCAGATTACTGCTTCCTTCAGTATATATGTGTTGTGTGTAATATTCAATTTAGTTTGTTGTGCATTTACATTTGATTCAAGTTGTTGTTCTATATTTAATAACTCACTTTAGTTTTCTGTTCCATTTTCAGTTTGTTGTTCAAATCATTTCTGAGATAAAGGTTGTTGCTTAATTCATGTAGATTATGATTACTGCTTCATTCATTTCTATAGGTTAAAGCTTCACTGTTCAATCTTTTTAAGTAGATTAGTTGTTGTTCCCTTTCCTGTTATTTGAGTTATCATTTCAAGTAATTGCTTTGGTGTGAACAGAATGATCTGAAACTGTAGTGAACATTGACTATTGTTATCCAGTTCCTTGATTGATGATCTTCTCCTTGATTGCTTTTCAATTGCATCAGTTTACAACAGGGAGAGTTATCATTACTACACCCTTGACTAATGAAGTGTTGTAGTTTCTTAAATGAATGATTTAGTTACAAGTATTTCAACTCCTTATCATTACAATTAGAGTTTGTTCCCAGCGTTTAGTTCCTTTTGCAAAAGCACTATACTACTAGCATTACTCTTGACAAGTAACCACCTCATACTGAGTACACTCTTTGAGATAACAAATCGTACCTGGATTGATAATTAATGTAGGGTAAATAAAGGTGAAAAAGACCCTTTTTACTACTCAACGTTTTGGTCCCATTGCTGGGCAAGAGTGTAGCCATTTGTTTTTTTCAGAGTAGTGTAAGTACCTACTAGGAAAGAATTGGGTTTTAAAAACGGAAGGTAAGAACCTACGTACGGAGCATGTAACGGCCCTGCTCCCCTGCCCATTTTCCTGCAGATTTGTTGTTGTTTTGGGTAGAAATCAGCATTTGATCTGTGTGCGTGACTAAGCAGAACAAGCCTGAAAAGAATCCTAAACCACTACCCAAGTCTGATAAAGCTAAGGGGCTGGTGACCCTTGGTCGATCGACCTTTATAGATGAAATCCTCAAAAAAGCAGAATCTTAGCCTTTAGTAGGACCTAGAAAAGTTGCTTCTAGACAACCTAGTAGTTCCCTTCAAGCCACAAGATAACCATCTGTAGCCTTTGCTGAGGTGCACAGCCAAACTGACGAGCAATATTTTCAAGAAATTGAGAATTCTAGCCCAAAATCATTGCAAGAAGGGAACCTTAGTAATCTCTGCAATGGGAGAGGTGAAACAAGGGAAACTGAAGAACCAAGATCTCCTCTTGGATTAATTTAGCCATTAAGCAGCCCAGGTAAGGGAAGTGCTACAAAAATCATTCAGAATGAAGTTGAAGAACCTCAAGAGCTAAAATCCCCCCAGACATTAGGAACTCTCATCATCCCAGACAAAGGAAGTGTTGTTAAGGTCGTTCCTGTTAAGGCCATCCCTGCTCCATCTAACCAACCTAGGAATACCCTCCTAGAAATCCTGGAAGATTATTGACACATATTCGACCAAATGGCCCAGAACCAGCCAAACACCCAAACCTCCACACTGCAATATCCCATTGTAGATACTGCAGTCAATGCACCTATGAAAGCAATACCTCTCCAGCATATCCCTGCATTTCATGGCCTAACATCAGAAGACCCAAATGCATTTTTGTTTGAATTTGATGTGTTGTGTAGAGGATATGACTATACCACCGACCCCCAAAAGCTGAAACTATTTCCCTCTACATTAAAAGGAGTTGCTTTATGATGGTTTATAGGGTTGGGTGGAGGTGTTATAAATGATTAGGATCAGATGAAAGGTGCTTTCCTGAAGAAATATCAGGATTATTGTAGATCCAGAGAGTTAAAACATGAAATATTTTAGATGTTAGCTAGACCTAATGAAACACTAGAAGAATATGTTGAACGTTTTCAGTATAATCTTCAAAGATCTCCTTATGCATCATTACCCTTACTTGAAAATGTGTTAAAAACAACATTAATTAAAGGTAAGAAGGAACAATGGATTGAAACACTAAATATTATGGGAAAATGAGACATCTATCAAGAAGATTTTGCACCCCGGATGCGGGTGAATAGGGAGGTGATTAGAGCGATGGGACAGGGGTGGTGGGAGATGGTGCGACACCTGCCCTCCCTGTACGTGATTATTAATGCCATTAAGAGGAGGGAGGCCTGGAATGCAGACCATTACATTCTCCCGTTAGGTGCTGTTAAGGCTTCGGCTCTCGCACGCTGTGACCTGCAAGCGATGGCAGCATCCATGAATGTAGCAGTTAAGGAGTGGGCTAATCGAGAAAGGGCAGAAGATTATAAGGAGGGACAGGGTATTGCAAGTGCAATTCATTTGGGTGAGGTGTTAAGCTGGGTTCGCGCTGTCAATTCCGAACCTGTAGCAGAGACGCTACGTCTGGTTTTTGATAATTTTCTGTGGAGCTTGGGGAGGTGGCCTCTGAGCAGACTGCCCCCAATCTTGGGTCTCGAGTGCATTGATCCTGGTTTGTGTAACTTATTGGAAAAGGGGGAGTGGGACATTGAAGGAATTGGCCTTTCCGCTCCCGTTCACTCCTACTCCTTCTCTGTTGATTCTAGGCTTCATAGTTTCGAGGTTGGCAGCATCCCTTCTATTATTTTATCTGGCTCTGGTGGGAGGGCTCTATCCTTCTCTTTCCTTAACTCGAACTTCCTGCACATTTACCCTGTTCTGTGCGTGGTCTCGACAAGAGGTGGGCGGAAGACAAGGGAGAAGAGTGTGGTGTTTGGCGTATATCAGTTTGAGGCCCTTCCTATTATGGCCCGTCTTCGACAGAGAATGGGTTGCCGCCGAAGCCAACCCAGGCAAGCCCCCACTTACTCAACTTCGGACTCGTCGGCCACCAGCGAGCTGTTCACTGGGTGCTATCCGAGCACCCGTAGTGGGCGAGGAAGGCACCGCATCTCCAATCCGCCTCCAGGGCCTCCTTCAACAACTGGGTCAACCATTTTTACGTTCAATAGTTCGCTGCATCAACCGCGGGTCACGGCACACATCTCTGTGGTTTTTTACGAAACCACGCAATTGGAAGGCTTTGATAGTCACACAAGAGGTTTGGGAGCCGTTGTTGGTCCTCCCCCTGCATTCCAGATCTCCATTGTTATGATGCCACCACCAGCACAAGTGGAACCAGAAGGAGGCATTTAGGATGCGGAGATGTAGGCTGCTGATCCCAGTCCTTTTGCTCAGTTCAACTCTCCTCTTGTAGATGAGCCGAAATTCGGCTGGTGCCAAATTATGGAGGAATGGCCTGGTGAATAGCATGTTTCTGCTACAGGTGATCTCCCTCTTTTTGATCAGTTCTTGGTTATCCTCGGGCGGTTTCTTAGTTATCTGGGTTATGGGTCTCTTTCGGCTTCTGATGTACTGGTTTCATGGTTTTGTTTGGGATGTATGGCCCTCCATGGGTGGTTTCAGAACATGGTCTTAGGATGTATGGGATTCCATGGGTGGTTTCAGGCATAAGTTGGTTTTTTGGAAAGATGGCTCTTCTTAGAGCAATGTAATGACCTCGGTCACCTTGTAAATACCTTCTCTTTTTTTTTTAATAGAATTAACTTTACCTAGAAAAAAGAAGAAGAAGAAGATTTTGCTAACATCATTGATTATGTATTAGGATCTCACGAGGAAGCATAAGGCTAAAAACAATGGAACATGACAGGTTTACAAGGGACAACAAGATCTCTGGAGAAGGAGTAACTTGCACGAAAATTGGAAATTTATTAGAAAATTTAAAAACTGATATATTGGGGACTTTGAAAACACAACTCAATATTATGCAAGCCAAATAGAAAAAAGCAGAGGCAGAATAGAATCTGGCGATATTCTATCCCAGATGTAGAAAGAAACACAGTCATAAAGAGTGCCCACTAGATGTGGTTCAAGTTTGTGCCATTTGTGTTCGCACGAGCTTGGCTTTCTCAGGTAAGTTATGCTGGCCCTTTCCTTTGTTTTCAACCCTCTATCTATGGCTTCGTTTCATTGTTTGCTAATGGCCTGCTAGTTGGCCATGCAGGTGCGTGACCGGGCTCTGTTTGTGGACCTTGCACCCTGACTCCTATGCTTGAACTGGGTAGGGCCGCTCCTTGAAAGTTCTCTACTTTTCTGTTTGAGGGTTTTTCTATTCGTAGAGTTTATGTGTCTGTTTTCGTAGTCTGGTTTCAGCTCTGCAGTTTCTTGGCCTCACTATGCCTGTGGCTCCACTGTAGATTTATGGCTCTACTGTTATAATTATGTATGTAGAGATGCAGTCATGTGGTGACCTTGCGGTGGTTTTTGGTACTATCAAATCTATTTAATTTGTTGGTCTCTGAACATTGAACTGTGGTTGTTCGGCTTTGACATATATATATATATATATACAAAAATTTTGATTGATAGAAATTTACAATCGAAATTATTATGAGTTTGGTTCTATACCTTTAACTTTCTATTCTTGGGTGTTCCTTCGACAATAGCTCTCTCTTTTCTCTCATAAGCTTGCTCTTTTTATATTGCCAACTTATTTGGATGCTCTCCTCGCTTCGATGCTTACTATTCACTTGTCTGTCTTCATTATGCTTATGGAAAAGAAAATGAATTAATTGTATTTTGTAGAAAAGATGCTAAAGCTGTAATATGAATGGATTCAGATATGTTTTTTCTGCGGAATGATTTTGTGCATTTTCTTCATTCAGTTCTATGATGGTCAAAAAGATTACAATATTTGTTTTCTTTATTTGCTTTGTAGAGAACATTGGATAGTTATCAAACTTCCAATAGTTACATTAAGTTGTTTCTAAATAACTTTCTTTTCTTGATTTGTAAACTAAAAGCAAGTTCTAAATAAAACTAAAAAAAATAAAAATAAAAAAGAACACGTAAGCAAACACTAACAGTGGTTGAGACAGCGATTCCTAGAAATGTAAATGAAAATGAAAACTAACGAAAACTCAAACTGTTAGAAGAGACAAACTTCCAGCCATGACCTCGCTGATCTGGATGCTCCTACATCAATTCGTGTCTTGAAACCTGTAATATACTCAAAGGGATTTGATTTCATTTGATTTCCAAAACATTTCTGCCTCTGATTGTAGGAAGATATATAGGTTCACTGATGAGATAATTTCATCCTTTCATATTAATCACTACGTCTCTGAGGTATTCTAGACTAGATATCATGTTCTCTTGCATGGCTAAGTTGAAGGCCTTCTTGATCTTAGCCATGAGGGTCTCTGTGTTTTCCGTGGTTTTGGTCATATCAAAATCATAGTTTGTGACATAGAATAAGTATCCATTCGAAGATACCTGAACACAACCAATAAACAAAGCACTAAAGAAAAAATCACCTCGTTGCTCAAATTGCAAAAAAGATGTGCTATTTGAATTAACTACTATGTAGTTATCATTCCTCAAAGTTGAAGCTAGATACCAAGCTTGCTTCCAACAAGCATCTAAAACCTTCTCTGCTTTAGCCCGGTTGAGATATGATGAAACATTGACAACCCTAGAATCTTGACACTCCATCTTGGAAACAAGGGAAAGGGTTCCTTCAACCTGTGAAAATCCATTAGCCACAAGACATGCCTTATGCTTGTCAAAAGAGTCATTGGAAATGTATTTGGTTCTATAGACCCAATAGCAATGGACCAATTTACGTCCCTTAAGAAGAGGAACAAGATCCCAAGTATAATTCTTTACAAAAGATGAATAATCTTATGTCATGGTAGCTTCCTACCGAGGTATTCCAATAACATCATAAAAGTATTGCAGATATTTTGAAATGGCATGACTCAAAAGAGAGATTCCTCTTAACTATGATTGATTTGAGGCAAGATAATGGAAATAAATTACTTCATAGCCTTATTTATCAGGATGATTTCTATTGTGAAGTATCCTCCTCAAATTTTGGTCTTAAACTAGTTGTTCCTAATTTACTATTTAGGTTTGAATGGTCTGGATGGTAATTTTTCTTCTAGATGAGGACATTCAACAAAACTTTATTCATCTTCTAAATATACAAAACCATCACCATGATTAGAAATATTATCAACAATAAAAGTTGAGGGAGGAGAAGATAATCCCAGATTATTTTTCTTATCAAAATGAACATCTCTTTAAAACAACATTTCCTTAGAAGTATGGTCAATGAGCCTATAGGCCTTCATGTCCTCACAGTAGCCAAAAAATATCAGTTTCTTACTTTTTTTTCGATGGCTTTATGATTTCCATCTTAAACCAATTCCTAAGTAGGATTGCCAAATACACTTAATGAATATACATCAAGCCTCTCATGTGTCCACACTTCCACTAGAGACATATTCTAAACTACCTTATGAGGCATCGTTTTTTTAATATAATTGGCACAATTAATTGCTTCGGCCCAAAAGGAGAATTACATGTTCATGGACCAAATTACGCAATTTAATATCTCATTCAATATTTAGTTATTCCTTTAAATGACACCATATTTTTTATTGGTGTAGGAAACATAGTGTTGATGAAGAATGTCATATTATCTATGTAAATTTTGAAATTCCTTATTGACATATTCCCCTCATTATCAATGTGTAGCTTTTTATGGAGCACAATGAATATTTCTCAACAAAATCTTTAAATGTCTTAAATGTGCAAAGATGTACTTGAGGAAGTACATCCAAGAGTGGTGTGAGAAGTCATAAATAAAGGTTAGTGCATACTTGGTCCCTTAAAAGGAAAGAATTAGAAATGTCATTAAATAATTATGCAGCAAATCAAGAGGTAAAGTTGCCCTTGAAGTTTTCCCTTTAGGAAAGGGATCGTGGTTTTGTTTTCCAAGAGTGAAACTTGCACACACACCATGAATACAAGAAATTTTAAGCCAAATTTTGAGTGAACATCTACTACAATTATATATAATTTAGATGGCCAAATATTCCATGCCAGAGCCTACTCCAAAAATCAACATCAAATATCAAAGAAAAATATAAGGAATGTTGAAAGTTAACAAAATTATATAATATGGAGGCATAATCAACCTAATCAATAACAACAATAACTACTAGATCATGTAGTTCATGAATAACTACCTCATTTGGAGAACATTCAACTATATTCCCATCACCAGAATGACAAATATGATAGATACATAATAAATTTGTAGGCATCTCAGGGAAAAGGAGTATATTTTTAATGCACCCATTTGTCCACTGTGTAGTACCTGACTCCAAGACTTCAAGATAAGTAGAGTCCCTAACTATATTTTGTGAAATGTTTTTATGGGATGTAGAAGTAAGAAAATGTTGGCAGGGAATGATATGATGTGATGCTCCCAAATCAAGTACCCAATGATATGTAGATATTTGTAAAGCCTAAGCCGATAAAAAATTTCATTTACTTGTCGGAATATTTTGCTTCTTCATGGCGTTATCTATGAATTTCAAATTTTGCCAACATTTTGCTTTAGTATGCCCATATTTTCCACAAAACAAAAGTGTTTCTTCTTCTTCTTCTTCTTTGTCTTAGAGAAAGATCCATTGGTCTTGGGAGCTGGAGGTGGAGAATTCGTTTCTTTTTAGGCCTGGAGGGAATCACATGGGATTGAGAATATTTTTTCTTCTATTGGGACCAAGGTTTGTGTTGACATTTAGAGGTATGAGCTACAACTTAGAGCCTGATTCAAAGAGCTAGAGAGAACACCTAGTTGCTCAAGCTTAGATGTTTCTTGCGTGAGATAGTCATAGAATGAATCTCAAAGAGCATTCATTGTTGAATAAAATGTATATGAAAAAATGTGAAAATAACCCTTTAGCTTTGATAAGATTAAAAAAATACATTATGATTATGTTTTCTCCTTGGCACATGCTTTTCATTGGACCACCGAAAGCCTGAATTTTGCAAGTTACTCCTCAATAGAGGCAATGCTCATAAGGTAATATAGTTGATAATGTTATTTCCAATTCTAAAGCTTGAAATTCATTGACCTTTTCCAAATATAAAGGCCAACTTATCCTAGTTATGGAGTGGTCCATTTTTTCTAGATTAAACAATAGATTATAGGACACATACAACCCTATAAAACCCATGACTTCAACTTACTTATTATGATAAGCAATTTTTAAACTTACTTTGTAAAACCTAGCTAATTATCACTTCACATTTCTCATAATCCTCTTGATTGCAAAAGCCGTTTGATTGTACTTTCCAAATATAATAATTATAAGAAATACGAATCTCTATGATTCTTGACTCCACATTATTTAACAAACTTGGTTACTTATAACAACTACAGTTTATTCAATATTTTTTCCCAATAACTTCGAAAGATGCCTAATGACTTATATGTAGTATAACGAAAAAAAGTTACGCAAATATTTTGCTCCAACAAAAAAATCTTTTATTATTTAAATACGAAAGAAAAAATGAGTACATAATGAACTTATTTTATTGTAATTAGTTCATTATATACGAGGGAAATTTTGTGAGGTAATATGTTTTTTAATAATCAATAGTAAAAAATAACTTGAAATTGGAATGTAAATATTATAGTCACTTATTTTTCAAAAAAATTGACATGAAATTGCAAGTGGTTTGGAATCATTTGTAAGTTGGTGAGTAAATACATGTAGTGAATAAAGGCTTTGGAAGTTTGTTGAAATGTCAATTCTAGGAAAATCTAGTACAATATGATTTGATAATGGGACACCGTACGTAAAATAATTATGTGAATTTAAAAGAGAGTCTTTTATATTTAAGATGACAGGTTAGTCATAAGAGTAATAAGTTTGGTGAGCAAGCATTACATACATGTGGTCATTTATGAGGTATATGTGAGGAGTGCAATAATAGGTACAAATTAGCAATGAAAAGTA
The DNA here is from genome assembly GCA_000404065.3 of Pinus taeda. Lineage (NCBI taxonomy): Eukaryota > Viridiplantae > Streptophyta > Pinopsida > Pinales > Pinaceae > Pinus > Pinus taeda. The sequence goes on from APFE030922734.1 coordinate 260,133, forward strand.
AAGAAATTTAAGAAAGGAGATCTTATATTGACACATATCAGGAAAAGCTCTCTAAAATATATATAGAACACAAATTTAGAATGAAGGTAAAATATTGTAATTAAATCTCAACTAGAATTTTCGATAATGTTGATTTTTTAAGTTATATGAGGGGTGTGGATATCTTGCCCACTTTTTAGTATGGCACCTTTTTATGAGTACTATGAGGTTATTGTTATTAAAGAATATAGATCATATTTGTTTTTGGTTTACTAATTAATTTTAAGAGTTTATTTTTATTAATTAGGAGGTTGTTGAGATTTAGTTGGTTGAGATATTCTATCCAATTAGTTAGCTTCTTAGATTCAAGTGTGGTTGAGATATTCCTTCAACCAATGGATTGCATGTCTAAGATAGTTTTCCTATCTTGAGACATAGTTTTATGTATTGATATTTGTAACATTATTAATGTTAATGTTGAGTTCTCTCAACTTATTTTGGTATCAGAGCCAAGTTCAATCATGTGACTTGTGGGTTATGATCACACTATTCTCTCGCTATGCATGAGGTCGGGTTATTGGATCATGTGTTGGTGTTCATAGATTTGATCAAAGAGTAGAGACATATCTTTGGAGACCATTGATAAATGAAGTACATGAGCGTTGAATAAAAATGAGGTTGGCTTGTATTATAATGTGGAAAAGGAAGAACAACTCTAAGATATGTCACAAGCATGCATAATCTTCATTATAGTAGTCAATAGCGGATGGTGATTATGAAACAATGCAATGGCCAATTAATCTTGCACTTGATTCATTCTAATAGAGTTCCAATGCTTTTCCTTCCAAGGCCAATAGATTTGAATATATTTTTTTGACGATGTGTCGAAATTGTGGGATATCACACTTTGGTCACTTGGGAGTATTGTTGTTTTGGAGAATTTGGTATCTAAGGATAAATATTAATTCCCTAGATAAGTAGTTGTATCTAGAACAATAGTTTAAAGTGTTTTAGACTTTTCCTATAAGCAATAGATAAGATGAGAAGATAAATACCTACTTGTAGTTCCGCTTTCCTCTTGTCTCCCTTGCATCGATTTTGTCGCTCCTTCCCATACTTAATCCGCTTGAGAAGTACCCTGTAAACACAATAAAAAACAAAGAATCGATCAAAGCATACGATCTATTGAATATAAGTGAAAAGAATCAGATACAATTCACACATCTAGGCATTATGAAACAATACAAACAATGGGAAAAAGGTTCAAACACTTTATTAGATAGAAGAAGGAAATACAGCCATTGGATTCTGATTCAAATCCATTCCTCCAGCTTGGATCCCATCCACATCACATCAAAAGCATGACAAACTTGTAGCATTACAATACTTGCTTCAAAGCCAAATCTCATAGCAACATTATCTCCTTACAATTCAACATAATCCAGCCCCTGATCACTTAGATGACTGGTCAATTTATAAGAATATGAAGGAGGTTTTGTCATTAATGGTGGCAATGAATGGCCTTCCATACTTAGAATTAGTTCCATGGAGGAAGGGATGAGAGGATAGGATGCACCTTGACTCATTCCTCATCCATTTTCGAGCTCATAGGAGTTGATAAGTGAGGGAACCTTCTAGATGACTCCAAAATATAAGAATATTCCCCAAACCCTATGTTAATTTCGCTCATTCTCGCCCAGCGCAGGTGAAAGGAAGCCTAAGTGCTCTATAGAGCACCCTGGCAGTGGACTCAACTGCTCTGCAGCACACCCTGATAAGGGCCTATCTACGTTGGTCCTTCTAGAGGTCATCTCTGATGCCTTCAACTCATGAAACTGTGTGGGAAGGAGGCATTCAAAGGGGTGACTTGTTTAGGGCATGAAGCAACTGAAATTAGGGTTTAATGAGCCCTAAAACATTGATCTAGATGTTGGGATTTGATGTGTGCAAATGGATCTATAACAGCTGCCCCCTAAAGCATGAAGTCGGAAAAATGCCATTGTTGAATGAAATGCTTTATGATGTGATGAGGAGGTATCAAAGTGGAAGGTGACCTACATTAATTACAATACATATATCATGATATTTGATTTTACATGAATTGTTGAAGGAAGGCATACCCATGCTCAGCTATAAACCTTCATTACATGTACATAAACAGTCATCTACAGATATAGACCCATGATTGAAATGGCCATCAATGTAAAACCATTATACATATGATTTAGTACTCCTGAAATCGTAGCCCGTATGGATGAAACTAGATCCGGGGTCTTCTATCTCGTTCAATCATTCGCTCAAGTACAAGTTCAAGCATGTGAAAATGTGATCTGAAGTCGAACATGGGAAGACACCATCTGATTACCAGCCAATGTTGTAAGTTGTTAACTGATGCGAGAGAAATCACCGATAATGATAATGATCCTCAAGGTACTGCAGTACATTCTGCATGGTGTGAATGGATGATTTGATGTCGAACACCATACAAAGTCTTTCGGTCGAAGGCCATTGATGTATACCTATTGCTGGAAGCCAGAAACCTGCCATTGATGCATGCAAGCTTCAAGGTACTGAATGGGTGTTTCTAAGTCAACTTATTGGATAATGAGCTGATGTCGACAAGAAGTGACTCATCACACGAGGGCCTTGATGTATCCCACATCAATGACACGAAACAAGTGTAATGATTTTGGAGATGGAATTTGACTGACGACACAAGGATGAGAAATGGCGGTAATGAAAATGAAGGTTTATGGTATTGTAAAGGATGACTTCTCTTGAACATATCAGTGACACTAAATGAATTGGCAACATTGACCCAAAACCAAAGTAATGGATGGTGTGATAGGCCATAGGTATGATAACCATCAAGCAGATAACCCAACCCAAATAGTCTGAATAAATTAGCAGCATTGACCCAAAACCAAAAGTGATGGATGGTGTGATAAACCATAGGTATGATAAATGTCAAGCAGATAACCCAACCCAAATAGTCACGAAGAAGAAGCGAAACTGTCATGTTCAAGAGTGACCTGCGACCATGAAGTGGTTTCCCCTTTTTTCCATTTTCCCTAGTATTTGCTAACCAGTACCTCTTTATTTTTAGCAAGCTTGAGGAGGATAACATATGCTTGTTGTATAATTTCACCCTTCGGGTGAATCCATCACTATTTGATGTTTTAACGAGTCTAGCGAAGGTGAAACTCAATCTTGTCTAGATGGACAAGTTTGTCACTATTTGATGTTTTAACAAGTTTAACGACACAGATAACTCGGTCCTTTTCATGTTTAGAGAGTTTGGAAAGGGACAAAAAGAAAAATCCACAAGCTCTTTTTCGTAAATTAATCTCTCAAACCCAAAAAAGAGTAAAATAATACAGGAGAGATATCGTTTCCAATCCATGAACGAGCTGAAAAGGACAAGCACTTGAAAATCTTTTCATGTTTAGAGAGCTTGAAAAGAGCTTAAAGAGGACTCCAATTTGAGGAATGAGTGGTGTCTAGGATAGAAACTGGTTCTGGTGATGTTGGAACTTCTCAAAACATGTTGATTTATGTGAAGAGGCTGGCTAATAAGACCACTCCTTGCAATTGTTCCTCAAAAAGGGTAAAACAACCAAGTAAAAGCGTATGATCGGCCAAAGGGATGGTGGTGATGGGATGAAAACAACCAAGGCTCATCTGACGAAAGAGGCCAATGGAATGGCAATCACAAGGGTTAAAAATGGAAATGGGTTCATAATTACACAAGCTTGAACCATAGGGAACTATGCTTGGATTCAGTTTCATGTTTACACAAGCTTGAAACGAAAAACTATGTTTGGATTCAGTTTCATTTTTACACAATCTTGAAACGATGAACTATGCTTGATATTGGTTTACATGCCCCCAACATGATGAAAGGGAGAGTCTCCTGTAACCATATGGAAGTCACTGCGGTGAAGCAAGATGGTTATCCAACACCATTTTGGCTTTGTCCAGATAGGCACAAAGGTGAATGGGGTGATTCCCTTCACATAACCTATAGGGAAACTTAAATTTACCACTAGGTGCATAACCCCCAAGCTTCATTACATTCACCTAACTAGACTACTCGCAGCTATGAGGTAGATTGAATGAAGGTTCACTTACGATATGAAGTGAAAGACTCGACTGCGATTTTACAAGATCTAATCAAAATCGAATTGGAACTTTGCTCTAGGGGACCTTGTTTCATTTCTTAATGAGCTTGACACAAGTCAAGGAACTTTGCTCAGATTACTTGTTTCATTTTTTAACTAGGTTGACACAAGACAGGGAACTATCCTCATATCCTTGGTTTCATTTTTTGATGAGGTTGACACAAGACAAGGAACTATCCTCATATTCCTTGTTTCATTTTTTAACGAGGTTGACACAAGACAAGGAACTATCCTCATGGACCCGTTTCATTTTTTAACGAGGTTGACACAGTAAAAGAACTATCCTCCTATTCCTTGTTTCATTTTTTAATGAGGTTGACACAAGACAAGGAACTATCCTCATGGACCTGTTTCATTTTTTTAATGAGGTTGACACAATAAAAGAACTATCCTCATACTCCTTGTTTCATTTTTTAACGAGCTTGACACAAGACAATGAACTATGATATTACTCCTTGTTTATTTTTTAACGAGCTTGACAAAAGGCTAGGAACTATCCTCAAATTCTTGGTTTCATTTTTTAATGAGGTTGACACAAGACAAGAAACTATCCTCATACCCTTTGTTTCATTTTTTAACGAGGTTGACACAAGACAAGGAACTATCCTCATGGGCTTTGTTTCATTTTTTAATGAGGTTGACACAAGATAAGGAACTGTCCTCGTACTCCTTGATCATGACGCATATGAGGTCATGAATTCCAAGAGGTTCTCATTTGATGGGAGAAGAACAGTTTGGAAGGCGAGATCTGGTTCTAATGCCCCCAGTACATAATGTACGATATCATTGAATTGATCGTCCATTGATGTAGACATGGAATGGGTTGCCACATAATTAACCCGTGGTTGGGATGATACCATTGGTACAAAAGGACCATTTAGGGAAGATGGTTGACTAGAAGCCATATTTGGACCGAGAAATGAAAGATAGTCAACAGTGAAAATTCTGCCTTCATGCGAGAAACAAATCACTCAAAAGAGTGTTGAAACAATAGCTCCCATGTCATAAACATAGTCGCATCCAAGAAGTAAATTGTAATCTAAAGGGTATGGGACTACCATCACATTCATATAAACGATTTTTCCTCCCAAAGTAATAGGTAATTGAGGGAGGATCCCTAATGGTTGACTGGTTCCTCTATTAAAAGCCAACAGATTCTTGGTAACTGGCACAAGTGGTGGCGAACCAAGCGCTTTCCAAGAAGTTGAGGAAAGGATACTCATTGATGCACCTTCATCTATAATAGTGCCAGATACAATCATATTACAAACCTATACTATGATCTAGAAAGGTACATAAAAAGGAAGACGAAATCCTGTTAGTCGATTCCAATCAAAGGAAGTGACCAGACTACTTGGAGGGGGTACCAAAGAAACAGAAGAATTAATCCTTTGAGTTACGAGAGCAGGAGTATTTTCCTCCTGTCTTGATGGAACAAGAGGATTACCCCCAAGCTCATTAGAATCTAAAGAAACAAAAAGAACCTGAGTGGTATCATATTAACTCTCTTCAAGAAAGGTATGATTAACTGAAGGTGAAATTGGGTCAACTGTTTCCTCGACCTGTTGATTTGGGTCAAGTATAGACTCATAGGATTCACTTTCAGAGAGAGTGGGTTTGACCGATAGTTGATTTTGGTCAGTCAGTTCATCAATAGTGAAGGATTTAGGGAGAATTTCCTGTAACTAAATGGAAGTCGCTGCAATGGAGTAGGAAAGTTACCCATCACTTTTTTGGCTTCATACAAATAGGGACAAAGGTGAATGAGGTGATTCCCTTCACATAACATACATGGAAACTTAACTTTACCCTTCTTTCCATGAACTTTACTATCACTAGTTGTTGGTGTGTCACCAGCATGATCTTCAGAAGTTGATGGCACAAGATGATGTGAACGAGAATACCATTCTTCTAAGATCTGAGGAAGATCGGGACAATTTTGAAGAAGATGGTCTCTCGCACAAAGTTTTCATGTATATCAAACTTTGTGAGGCTTGACGGATGGTTTCTCATCATATATTTCATTCAAATCAATGGTTGCTTGGTTTCCCCTCTGCAGAATTTGCTTCTTCTTCTTCTTCTTCCTCCCTTTCTTCTTCTTTTTAGCCACATGTTTCTAGTACCAATACTTTCACCAAGAAAATAGGAAGAAGGGGAGGAAGAAACAACCGAGGAAGAAGGCAAAGGGTCAACTTTAGGATCAACTAGAGGTTGATTTTTTCCAGTTGGAGGTGTACTCGATTGTGGAGAAATCACGACATTTTGAACCAAGGAGGTTGAAAACAACCATACTAGCAAACCAATGGTAAATCCTAGAAGGGACAATGTAGCTATATAAGGAGAACCAATATTTCTAAAAGGAGGAATAGGACTAGGATTCCCATCAAAAGGAATTCCTTCATCGATGGACTCCGAATTTGTTGCCATATGTTTCAACCTAAGATCAAATAAGGAGTTAGTGTGGAGGATTTTATCTGCGGTCAAATAATTTTATTTTAATCAAAGTAACATAACAAAACAAAAGAGGGATAATGTAGGCAAAAGGTTTACCAAGAAACTATGAACTGCAGAATACCTCCTGGCAAACCAAGAAGTACAGGTAGGCAATCTCCCCGAATGTTGTGTTCAGTGTATCACAGTTTACAAGGTGGCCAACTCAGTTACTTAAGGATGGATAGCAACCTAGATTTGTCCTCTCATATATACCCAAAGGTACGTGGAGGCCCAGTCCGTATAAGCATTGTCTAATGCAAAACCGCAGAATGAGAGCATTCCCATATACTTTACGTACTGTAACACTGCCATATATACCCGAAGGTACATGGAAAAGCTATGATATACTCATGTATGTGGAATGAGGTATCACACTCGGGATGTATTGCAAACAAGTTAGTGATAGTTACTTTGTTTTACGACGTCAGAACACGTCTCTCGCCTAGATCCACTAAATGGTTCTTGTTAGGTGACAATTCTCCATTAGGTAAATGCAGATAAATTTTAAGTTAATCTTCTTTCGAATTTGCCTTTCAAGGTTCACCATGTGATGTATGTTTGCAATTCCTAAAATGCAACTAATATGATAAGCATTATTTTCATTCAATTAAACAATGAAAACCTTAGCTAGTAGGGATAGAGAAATCAGATCTTTGACAAAGAGCAAAGAGAACATCTAATGCAATTTCCCTAGCTATTCCATTCAAGCATTCAAATAATACAATATGAGTGATGTAAGTTTTCTTTTCGAATCCCTTAATGTTATGATGAACAAAAAGGAAACATGCACATACAATCAATCAATCTTTCTTAAGAATGAAGACTTTGACGACAGTTCTGTTTCAAAGGAAAAGAAGACTTTACGACACTTTCTTTCAAACAAAGATTAATCAACTATATTCTAACTTTGACTATAGAATGATAATTCCAAAGAAAAAATTAAAGAAACATTAATCAATCAAATCAAAGTATGGTTGGAAAAGGAGATAAAAACTTGTTCTCTGAGACATGACATCCAATGATCAATCAGCAAGAAGAGAAAAGTTGGCAAAAACACATTCCAAAGGTGAAAATTTTCCCTAAGGTGGATCAGCGCAGGTCAAAGAGGGCCTAACTGCACTGTAGAGCACTATCTCTCACTCAAGGGTGCTATGTAGAGCACTATCCCCTGACCAAGCTTGTGTTGATTCCCGAGAGGCCACTCAAGAGTCATCTAACCTCAATTTTTTACAAAAATGCAATGTAAAACGGCTGAAATACAATTAAGGAACACAAGTAGGGTCTACAATAGTGTCTTAGGAGGTGAATAAGCTACTAGGAAAGGTGATAGTTCCCTAACACAGTCACCAATTTGTTTTGGAGAATTTGGTATCTACGGATAAGTGTTAATTTCCTAGATAAGTAGTTGTATCTAGAACAACAAATTAATTTGTTTTAGACTTTTCCTATAATCAATAGATAAGATGAGAAGATATAAGACCTACTTGTAGTTCCACTTTCCTCTTGTCTCCATTGTATCGATCCTGTCGCTCCTTCCTGTACTTAATCCGCTTGAGAAGTACCTTGTAAACACAATAGAAAACAAATCACTGATAAAAGCATACGATCTATTGAATATAAGTGAAAGGAATCAGATACAATTCACACATATAAGCATTATGAAACATTACAAACATATGGGAAAAAGGTTCAAACACTTTATTAGATAGAAGAAGGAATTACAACCATTGGTGTCTGATTCAAAGCCATTCCTCCAGCTTGGATCCCATCCACATCACATCAAAAGCATGACAAACTTGTAGCATTACGATACTTACTTCAAAGCCAAATCTCATAGCAGCATTATCTCCTTACAATTCAACGTAATCCAGCTCCTAATCACTTAGATGAGTGACCAATTTATAAGAAGTTGAAGGAGGTCTTGTCATTAATGGTGGAATTGAATGGCCTTCCATACTTAGAATTAGTTCCATGGAGGAAGGGATGAGAGGATAGGTTGCATCTTAACTTATTCCTCATCCATTTTCGAGCTCATAGGAGTTGATAAGTGAGGGAACCTTCTAGATAACTCCAAAAGATAAGAATATTCCCCAAACCCTATGTGATTTTCGCTCATTCTCGCCCAGTGTAGGTGAAAGGAAGCCTAAGTTCTCTACGAAGCACCCTGGCAGTGGACTCAACTACTCTGCAACGCACCCTCATAATGACCTCCCTGTGCTAGTCCTTCTAGAGGTTGTTTCTAGATGTATTCAAGTCATGAAACTATGTGGGAAGGAGGCATTGAAAGGGGTGACTTGTTTAGGGCATGAAGCAACTGAAATTAGGGTTTGATGAGCCCTAAAACATTGATCTGGATGTTGGGATTTGATGTGCCCAAATGGATCTATAATAATTGTCACATTAATTTTTCAACCACATTTTCCTCGAGCAAGAAAAAAATCCAAAATTTTAGAAGGTGATGTAGGAGCATTAGACCGGGCTCGTGATGGAGAAAGGGATAATCGCTTGACAATGTGGTGAATTGGCCACATGTTGAGCCAGAAAATTGATTTCTTGTTTTTGTTAGGAATCTAAATATTTGCTTTAACTGTAGGATTGCAATAAGTCAAAGGGTCTAGGAACTTTAAGCTTATTTCTCATTTTAATAATTAGCTCACAAAGTGTCTTTTCAACTTCCCTCATTTGGAGAGAAGAGGAAATGAACCATTCGTTGAGGTTTGTGAATAAAAGAGACATCAAATGGGAAGAGGAGTATCTCTTCTCATGCCCCTAAATATGTATGTTGAGATGAATGAAAGAAAGTTTTTGCACTATACATTATTCATAAATTTGTTTGTTCTTCTCATTCTGGTTCCACTTGAACTGTGTGTGCATTGATTTACATTTTATAATTTTTTATGATCATCTATGTAATGTTACATCTAAGTTAACATTCAATTTGAAGGAGTGGTTATTCACCCGTGTCCCTTTACCATGACCTTCGAATTATCTTTGTAGTGCCTCTGTGTTTGCAGGTAAAAATTGTTCCTTCAATTGAAATTTGGGTCACTAATTTGAGTGAGGTGAATCCTCGATGAGGAGAGGTGGGAGGAGAACGCTCTTTGAGTTAGGGGTCAAGCTAGACCATGAAGGAATTTATTTTGTAGAGGACTGAGCCTTTTCAACTTCAAAAATTGAAAACAAAGTCTTTTTGGAGCACTAAGAAATTATTTTGTAGTGCCTCTAGGTTTTTAAAAGAGTGCTACAAAATTATTTCATAGCGCCTATAGAAAATTTCTATGCATTGCAATTTGGGGTCCATATTGCCTTTTGGTATGTTCATTGCCATAAATTTGTAGTATCAGAGCCATGTCTGAGGTAGAGCTACATTTGACATTGATTTTGTTGTCTACGATATAGGGAGATGGATATGAGAGCAAGGATAGCACGAGGTCGAGGAGGGAGAACCATAGATATTGCAGAACTCCAAGAAGAGATAGAGAGGATGAAAGCTTATTTAGAGGCCATCAATACCATTGGGAAGAGAGAAATTAAGGATGGGGATGACGACGAACCAATAGAAGAAGCTACAGCAGAAAGAGAAACACCTATGGATGAAGCTCCAAAAGTTAAATTATTGAGGTTAGTGTTCAGCTCAAGTTAAAGACCAAAATCTAAATTGTCTACCTATGATAGTAGCCTAGTAGCTAAGAATTTTACGGATTGGATAATTGAATTACACAAGTATTTTGAGTATGGGTAGATTGAAGAAGACAAGAAGGTAAAATTTGTTTTAACTAGGTTGAAGGGCCATGTCGCATTGTGGTGGGACAATGTGCAAGATGAAAGGAGAAAACATGGGAAACCATTGCTAAAGAGTTGGTATAGGATGGTAGCGAAGATGAAGGGGAAAATGTTTCCAAAATACTATAAGCTATACCTCTACACACAAGTGCATAACCTCATGAAAAGGTTGTTGATAGTCAGAGAGTATACTGGGGTGGTTAACAAGGTGAATTTGAGTTCAAGTTATGTAGAAGACACTCGAAAGAAAACAACAAGGTTCATCAATGTTTTGAAGCTAGAGATTCAAGATCAAATCAACATGATTTCTTGTAGGATGATGGAAGAAGCATATCAGTTTGTATTGAAGGTAGAACAAAAGATCATAAGGAAGAGGACAAAAATCTAGAAAATGGAAGACTTGGGCTCAAAAGAATGATGCAAGTAACCCAAGACAACAAGGAAAACAAGAGAAACATGGTGACTCGAGAGGAGGAAGACCTTACTAGAGAGGTAGAGGTAAGAGGCAGAGAGACCATGTATCAGTGTTATAAATGTGGGCAGCTGGGTCACAGATCTTTTCAGTGTCCTGAAAACGAAAAATGAGGATAGAGAGATGTATATGTAGCTCTGTCGGAAGAAGAAGAAGCATAGGCACATGTGGTAGATAATGCACTAGAGACAAGAGAATATTTAATGATCAACAAAGTCTTGTTGAAATAAACCAAGGAAACTGTTAAACCAGCGCAAAGAAAAGATTTGTTTAGGACTATTTGCAAGGCTGGAGGAAAATGCTACAAAGTGGTGATTGACAGTGGTAGCACTAACAATCTAGTTTCCATAGAAATGCAGGAGAAACTTGGATTGAAAAGGCTGAAGCACCCAACACCATATAAAGTGTCATGGTTGCAGAAAAGTCACCAATTGTTGGTGAGTGAGCAGAGTGAAGTGGAGTTCCAGATAGGAAGGAATAAGGATAAGATTGTTTGTGACATCATGGCAATGGATGTCTGCCACCTTATTTTGGGTTGATCTTGGCAATTTGATAGGAAAGTGGTGCATGATGGAGAGGAAAACACCTATAAGTTTGAAAAGGATGACATCAATCATACTCTTGTACCATTAAAGGAAGAAAGTAAAACTGGGACAAGTAGCTCAAAGGCACTACTTCTAGGAGGAAAAGAATTTCTGCAGCAAATGGAGAAAGAAGGGATCAACTATGCAGTGGTCTAGAAACCAAAGGTAAAAGGTAATACTTCTGCACACTGAAATTGCAGATTTATAGGTTGAGATTCAAGAGATGTTGAACGAGTTTGGTGATATCATAGTATATGATTTTCCATGTGAGCTACCACCTAAGAGAAGTATCGGCCATCACATATACTTGATACTAGGAGCAAGCCTTCCAAATAAATTTCCTAATTGAATGACACCCAATGAGAATGAGGAGATAAGGAAAAATATTCAAGGACTCCTAGACAAAGGGTTGATAAGGGAGATCTTGATTCCATGTAGTGTCCCTGCAGTACCTAGTCCAAAGAAAGATGGAGAATGGAGGATGTGCATAGTTTTCAGAGCAAACAATAAGATCACAATCAGATACACATTTCCATTTCCACAGATGGACGACATGATGGAATATTTGAGTGGTGTAGCCTAATTTTCAAAGGTAAATAAGAAGAGTGGTTATCATCACATCCATATTAGAGAAGGGGATGAGTGGAAGACAACTTTAAACACCAATAGTGGACTATGTGAATGGATGGTCATTCCATTCGGAATGACGAATGTACCAAGTACTTTCATGTGGTTGATGAACAAGGTCTTGAAGGAGTTCATTGATAAGTTTGTTATTGTTTATTTTGATAATATTTTGATTTTAAACTAAACAAAGGAAGAACACCTTTGGAATTTAAGGTATGTTCTAGAAAGGTTGCAGCAAGAGAAATTATTGATCAATCTAAAGAAATGTACTTTCATGAGGCCTGAGTTTGTATACTTAGGATTTTCCATTTCAAAGGTTGGGATAATAATGGACTCGGAGAAAATAGAGGTGATTATAATTTGGTCTTCACCCAAGAACATTTTCAAAGCTAGGAGATTTAATGGCTTAGCTAGTTTCTATTAGAATTTCATCAATAATTTCAGAAGTATTTTTGCACCCATTGTTAAAACAATCTAGAAAAATAAACAACCATTTTGTTAGATAGTAGGACCAGAGAAACATTTCCATGTCTTAAAGAAGAAGATCACTAAGAAATCGGTGTTGAAGCTACCTTACCTCAATAAAAATTTCCAAGCCATATGTGATGTTATTAGAACAATCATTGCAGTAGTATTGAGTCAAGAAGGTAGACCTGTTGCATATTTCAACAAAAAATTGAATGAATCAAAATGTAAATAATCTTATGATAATGAATTCTATGTGATGGTTCAAGCATTGAATCGTTGTAGAAATTGTTTGATGCCCAGGGAGTTTTTTATATTCTCTGACAATTCTGCATTACAGTATATAATGTAGAAGCATAAGTTGAACCATAAGCGTGCCAAGTGGGTGGAATTCCTACAAAGTTTCACCTTTGTTCTAAAACATGTGAGTGGGAAAGAGAACAAGGTAGATGATGCTTTGAGAAGGAGGAGTTTGATCATGCATGACTCCCGATTACAAATTTTGGTCTTCAATTATTTGAATGATTTTCATGAGGATTATGTTGATTTTCGAGAGACCTTTGAAGCATGCAAGAACCCTATGAGCAGAAATAGAAGCCCATGGAAGGAGTTTATGTTGTAGGATGGTTTTTTGTTCAAGAAAAGTCAATTATGTATCCCTCATTACACAATGAGAGAGAATCTAATGTAAGAAAATCATAATGGATGATTGACGGAGCATTTTGGTGTGGAAAAGACACTTGGGCAGCTAGATCATTTTTATTTCTGGCCAAACATGAGGAAAAATGTGTAGAAACATGTGAGCTAATGTAGAGTATGTAAAAGTTTGAAAGGGAGGAGTCAAAATGTTTGACTATATAGTCTTTTTCCCATTCTCAACAGGCCATTGGACTATGTGCGTATGGACTTTGTTTTGGGTTTACCAAGGACACAACAAGGTAAGGAATCTATTCTTGTAGTTGTGGACATATTTACAAAGATGGCTCATTTTATCCCATGTTTCAAGAATAGCGATGCTACACATGTGGCTCATTTGTTTTTCAATGAGATTTTTCAATTGCATGTCTTGCCAAGGAGTATAATCTTTGACAGGGATGCCAAGTTCACTAGGCATTTTTGGAGGACCATGTGGAATAAGCTTGGAACAAAATTAAACTTCTATTCAACCTATCATCCATTGTCTGATGGGAAAAATGAAGTAGTGAATAGGAGTCTCAGAAACATATTAAGGAGCCTTGTGGGTGAGCAACCCAAGTAGTGGGATTGTGTGTTAGCTCAATCTTAGTTTGCATACAATGATTCGCCAAATAGGAGCATGGGGAAGAGTCAGTTTCAAATCTTATATGAAATGCAGCCTAGAGGATTTTGTGAACTGAGAGATTTGGGAAAACTTGACCAGAGGAGTGCTGATGGGGAAGATTTTGTAGCGACAATTAGTTACTTACATGAGCAGATAAAATAAAAGCTATTGGACAACATCTACAAGTACAAACAAAGAGCATATTTAAGAAGAAGAGAGTTAAACTTGAGGTAGGGGACATGGTCTTATCCCACCTCGGGAAGGAGAGATTCCCAAGAGGATAATATAACAAACTCAAGATGAATAAAATAGGACCTTCCAGCATATTCAAGAAATTTTCTACAAATTCTTATGAATTGGAGCTACCTATGGGCATAGGTATCTCACCTATTTTCATGTGTTTGATTTGTACCACTTGCGAGTTGGAGATGAAGGTGCCAATGCAAAAAATGGGAGCAATGGAAAAGTGAACGAATAGATTTTGATGAAGTAGATGCTTATGGAAGAGGGTTCTAAGGCTGAGAGAATCTTGGACATCAGAGTTGCAAAACATACCAAGGGAAAAGAGTATCTAGATTTTTTGGTGAAGTAGAAGGATCTTCCAATTGAGGATTCTACATGGGTGAGTGTTGCAACTCTATAGAAGGAAGGTTGCTATGTAGAGGACCTTATAAGAAGGAACTCATGAGTTTTTCCTTCTTGTGGAGTCTGATGCGGGAGCATTAGACATAGCTCGTTATGGAGAAAGGGAGAATCTCTTGACAATGTGGTGGATTAGCCACATGTTGAGATGGAAATTTGATTTTTTATTTTTTTTAGGATTCTAAATATTTTCTTTCACTATAGGATTGGAATAAGTCAAAGAGTCTAGGAATTTAAAAGTCATTTCTCATTTTAATATTTAGCTCACAAACTGTCTTTTCAACTTCCCTCATTTGGAGAGAAGAGGAAACAAACCATTCACTGACGTTTGTGAATAAAAGAGACATAAAATAGGAGGAGGAGTAGCTCTTCTCCTACCTCTAAGTATGTATGTTGAGGTGAATGAAAGAAAGTGTTTTCAATGTATATTATTCATAAATTTATGTATTCCTCTCATTTTGGTTCCACTCGAATTGTGTGTGCATTTATTTACATTTAAAAATTCATTATGATTATCTCTATAATGTTACATTCCTGTTAACATTCGATTCTAAGGAGTGGTTATTCATGCATGCCCCCTTACCATGACCTTTGAATTATCTTTGTAGTGCCTCTAATTTTGCTTGTAAAAATTGTTCCTTCAACTGAAGTTTGGGTCATTAATTTGACTGAGGTGAATCCTCTACGAGGAGAGGCGAGAGGAGAACACTCTTTGAGTTAGGGGTCGAGCTAGACCATGGAGGAATTTATTGTGCAGAGGACCGAGCTTGAAATAGGCAAGTCCATATTTCATGATTTTATGTAATGGTTCCTAAAATGTTTGAGTTTGTACCTGGTTACTCCATGAGTTGGAATGTGTGTGTTGGAATTATGTTTCTGGTATGGTTATATGTTACAGATGTTGTACTTGATGGCAACACCCATGGCATGGATCTCAATATGATGAGAATTAAGAAGTACG
>APFE030922734.1:281478-294183 GCA_000404065.3 Pinus taeda
AATAATTAATTTTTATTTAAAACTTTAAATATTATATTTAATAAAAATGGCAGCTAATAAACCTCAGGCTGATAGTAGTAAATCAAGTGATAATCTTACACAAAGAAGAAATGTTCGCATCTTGTGGTGTAATTGCATGTGGACACTAACAACTTAGATGGTTGCACTAATTAAAATTGATTTAATTATCATGATTTAACATTAATTGGTTTAATTCCTTCGCTTGTGTATACAACGGTAAATATGGTATAAAAGACGAATGTAGAGTTTAATAACCCAATGACATTAACGTTATTTCTTAAATTTCCGCTTAAACACTTCAAAAAGGCATGTGTTGAAAATCTCCCTCTCCCTGTCATTTTCTTTTACATGTGAAGAGGTGAACCGTCAACATTAACAAGCGATGGTAGGATGGGAGTACTCGCAACTGCTTCTCCGATGGAAGGTTGCTCGACTTCTCCACTTATATAGGGAAAAGTTGCAGCACCAGATATCATAGGTGCATATGTGGCTGGTTCTTTCCTTCGGCATATGCGTGAAGCATCTTTTCGAAAGTGTCCGGAAGAAACCAGTTTGGTTTAATAAACATTTTTTGTCGCGCAGCATTGGCAATTGCTGTAGATTTGGTCGTCGTATTCAGGTATGGAATCTGTCGTATTTGACAGTTGGATATGAAATCAACCTGTCAATATTATCGAATTCTAAATCGTCAAATCGTATTTAATCAAGTATACGTCGATGATACGAGGTATTCGTCATTTAAGTAGATATTTGTATAGTTGGTGATTTTTTTAGTAGGTAAGAAAATTTATCATAATTAAATTATCAAATTAATAATGATGATAGTCATTTTTAACAATTATTTCTGAACACAGCTTGATTCATTATAGTTATTCAAGGAAAACAATATACCTAGAATAATTCAATGGTGGTCCGTAAGAGGGTGGGCTTTCACTCCAAATGCCACAAGGTTTCGAACCATTAACCTGTTTCGTTAGGTGGCTCTGAGTCAAGCAATTTTAGGGCATACTCTAAGCAGTTGATAATATATGCCATATCAAACATTTATAGTGTATAATTTTACTATTATTATCATTTAAATTATAATTATTTAAGATTTAGTAGAAATTTTTTAAAATTGTAAGCCATATCAACATTATAGTGTATAATTATTATTATATCATGTAATTAAAATTTTATTAAGAATTAGTAAAAAAAAAAAAAAAATTGTAAATAGTCTAATTAGCATATTCAAAATATTTAATAATTTTCAATGTAAGTAAATTTATGTATGCAGTTCAAAAAATATTTTTAAACAAGATTACATAGTAGCTAAGTCTTTACACCTAGTTATTTAAACCTAAAAAACAATAAATATAAAGATTTCATCACAAAAATGAAAAAACTAATAAAATATTATATTGTTGAAGATTATTATCAAAAATTAAAATTAAGAAATATGATTAATCAATACAGTTTTTATTAACATATGTGCACTTTAATATATATATGTGTGTGTGTGTGTTTTATTTTTTAATAATATACCTAATTTTTATAATAAATTTATAAAGAGTTTAAAATTAATAAAAGTCATTGAAAAATAGAGGAAAAAAAAACTATAACTCGGAAAAAAAAATAAATAAAAAAAACAAAAAAAAAATAAATAAAACAAAAAATAAAAACCTATACAAATCTATAATAAGACTTGAACTAATCACTTTACAAATAAATAAATTTTCAACATAAAAAGCAAGTCTTTGCTCAAATGACAACCAACACCTACCTATATCTATCCGTACTTAAATGTGAGCCAATGCAAGCACCCTAATAGAGGAAAAGGAGGGAATAATATAAGCAACATTAATATGATGATTTCCCTGAGGATCTTAATAATATTTATTAACCAGGGTTATATGGTAGGGATCTTCATAATATTTGTCTACTTTTTTTTTGTGGGTAGGTAAGCACTCATAGGGATTTGAACCAGTGACCTATCACAAAGAGTGTCTTAATAGTGCATCCATTCACCGTCAATCCAAAACCCTATGAGTTGTCTACTTTTATTTTCATTTTTAAAGGGTGGATGAGATAATTTTATAAATTTGAATTTGAAATGAAAGTTTACCTAAAAAGTTATTTTATGTAAAACGCTAAATTATGATATTTTAATTATTTTTAATTCTAAAAAATGGTCTAATTAATATATAAAAAATAAATAATCAAATAATATCATTTTGTTTTATGATTCGTGAAAAACATGTATATTTCGAAATAGAATTTTATTTTAATTATTAATAATTATTAAATGGATGTTAGGGATTTAAATTTTATAGAATATCTTAGAATATTCTTAATAATAATACAAATTAAAGTTGAGATTTGTCTGAAAAGTTGTTGTCATTTTTGGTCTTTTAATTAAAATGATTAATTAAAAGAATATCGTATTCACAAGTATCATGTGAAATGAGTAATACATTAATATCGTATTCACAAGTATCATGTGAAATGAGTAATACATTAATATCGTATTCACAAGTATCATGTGAAATGAGTAATACATTTTTTAGCATACTATTTGCTTGTGATTTTGTAACAAAATTGATTTATATATTAAATAATCTCCATATTAAAATGAGGTGAATATCTATGGCTAAAAACCTTGTTCACACAAACGCTTTTCAAATATACATATATTTAACTTCATATATTAATTTTTTATAATTACTAAATTATAATTATAAATTGAAAATACAATTATAATCTAATTATTTTTTTTTTTTTTTTTAACCTTAATAATAAATTGTTAATCTCAAATATATCATAAAACGTAATTATAATTATAAATTGAAAAAAATCTAATCTAATTAATTTTACATTTTTTTAACCTTAATACTAAATTGTTAATCTCATATATATCATAAAACATATATTTTTATGTTTAATATAAATTTATACTTTATCACCATTACCCAATGGTTTAATTTATATAAGTGATAATAAAAAATTTAACAAAACTATATAAAATTTAAAGTAACACATTAAAAACAAATTATAATTAACAAAGAGAATTTCAATTTCCAAACCTCACCCGATATATTTCTTTACAACAACATTGTGCTCTTCACTTAACTCTCTACCGTACAACTTTTTTCAAAGCGGAGAACAGTAGTACGACTCGTCTGATTTCAACTCCTAGCCAACCTCCATATTTTAGGATTGTGTAAATATTTGAATGTGAAATTTCAGCTTTCCCACTCTGTTGTCATCATGAATTTTTCTTTTACGAAAAGGCGTGGGCTACCGAGTCGAAAAAACACCCTTTATGTTTCATGCCTGCTCGTCGTCAGTGAGGCCCTTTCGGCCACCCATCCCCAACATCAACGACAAGCACCTAACGTCTGTTACAGAACCCGTTAACTATTAATTTGTCCATTTCGGTTCCCATTAACTGTTTGTAGCTCCTGTTAAGGTTAGGGTTCACCAATCGACACGACAACTCACCTATCGTACCTAGCTAAGAACTCTATGAAGTAACAAGTAGCCCCTCTCCATCAATGGCGAATTGCAATGTATACAGAGGGATAGGGTTGATAGCTCCAATTTCCAATGGATTTCGAATTTGAATAAGAAAATCAAAGTAAATCCACCCAAATCACTTAGCTCCATTAACCCCATTAACCAGAGGCGGGTGGGGAGTAAATGAGCATAAATCCTCAAATCCAATTGCGCATGGTAGGTCAAACAATGGGGCGCACATTCAAATTTTTTCGTGTTCATTTCATTCCGAAACAGAGGACAGGGAGATAACTTTTCATTCTGTCGAGCGAGGAGATAAAACAAGGAAGTTACCATTCCATCGAGAGGAAGCAGGGGAGAGTTTCATCAAGTGAGAGAAAAACATGGGAGAGTTGTAGCTAGTTTTAAGAAATTTTCTCAAAATCCTATTGTTGCCTACTACTTTTTGAGGGAGAGTGCCCACTGTTTCAGCAATCTTGCCGAGCACATTTCTCTTCTGCCAAGCGAGACAGGGTTGCAGAGGTAAATTTACTTCCCTTTTTTAACTCTAGAATTTACAAATTAGCTCTACAGCTGTAAATTACAAATTATATGCATTTTACCTGAAAATTTTTGCTCTGGGATGTTGTTCCAGGCATTTCCGCAAAGGCTACAAGCGAATTGTAGCAATAGTGACTAGTGAGTTTCTGCTACAACACTTATCTTGGTTGCCCATTGTTTTCAGAGCGAGAGTTGCCTATTGTTTTCAGCAATCCTACCGAGCACATTTCTCTTCTACCAAGCGAGAAAGGGTGACCATTTGAAGAGGTAAATTTACTTTCGTTTTTTTAGCTCTATAATTTACAAATTAGCTCTAGAGCTATAAATTACAAATTATATGCATTTTTCTTGAGAATGTTGTTTCAGGAGTTGTCGCTACGACGACGAGTGACTTGCCACAACGGGGACTAGCGATTTTCCGCTACGACACTTATCTCGGTCGCCTACTATTTTTAGAGGGATAGATGCCTACTGTTTTTAGCAATCCTGTCGAGCGCATTTCTCTTCTGCCAAGCGAGACAGGGTGATGGTTTGTAGAGGTAAATTTACTTCCATTTTTTTAGTTCTAGAATTTACAAATTAACTCTAGAGTTGTAAATTAAAAATTATATGCATTTTTCCTAAGAATTGTTGCTCTGGAATGTTGTTCTAGGAGTTTCCGCAACGACAACAAGTTTCCACAACTGAGACCAGTGAGTTGTCGTTACGACACTTATCTGGGTCGCCTACTATTTTTGGACGGAAAGTTGCCTACCGTTTTCAGAAATCCTGTCAAGTGCATTTCTCTTCTGCCAAGAGAGACAGAGTGACCATTTGTAGAGGTAAATTCACTGTTTTTTAGCTCTAGAATTTACAAATTAGCTCTAGAGCTGTAAATTACAAATTATATGCATTTTTCCTGAAAATGTTTGCTTCGGGATTTTGTTCCAGGACTCACCGCAATGGTGACTAGTGAGTTGGCACTAAAGCACTTATCTAGGTCGCTTACCATTTTCAGAGGGAGAGTTGCCTATTGTTTTCAACAATCGTGCCAACCACATTTACCTTCTGCCAAGTAAGATAGGGTGACCGTTTGAAGAGGTAATTTTACTATTTTTTTTGCTCTAGAACTTACAAATTAGCTTTAGAGTTGTAAATTACAAATGATATACATTTTATCTCAAAATTTTTGCTTTCCTGCAACAGTGACAAGCGAGTTGCCACAACCGTGACCAGTTAGTTATCACTGCGACACTTATCTGGGTTTCCATTGAGGTAACTCACTTCTCACCATTGCGAATTCATTAGTGTTAGTAGTGGTTGTTATAAGTCAAGGTTTATTTCGGCAACTCGCTTATCACATATCATTGATTTTATTTTCTTTTGAGTAAGCGAGACTAGATAGATGGCAATGAATGATATGCAACTTATTTTAAAGAAATGAAATAATATCAAAAAATTAAGAGATATGACAATGAATGATCTGCAACTTATTTTAAAGGAATGAAATAAAATAATAGTGACCCTAGGTTGGTACTCATGTTGCAACAAACCAAATATAGGAAGCTCTTTTTTATATAGAACGACAAAGTAAAAGATAAAGTAAATTGGCCCATGAAAATGAATGACTCTACAACTTATTTTAAAATAATGAGATAAAACAATATTTTATGATTTAAGTTGCTACTCATGTTGCAGAAAACAAGTCCAAGAAGCTCCTTTGATGCACAACTACAAAGTAAAGGATAAAAGTAAATTAACATATGAGAATAAATGATTTTCAACTTTGTTTAAAAGAGTAAAATGAAATTAATAGTGTGTGATCCTAAGTTAGTATTACTGTTGGCACCAACCCAAGTCCAAAGATATTTTTTGATGTACAAATACAAAGTAAAAGATAAAGCAAATTAACTTATCATGAAAGCATTTTAAGACGTTTTTAATACATAAAGTAAATTAACTTATCAAAGCATTTTAAGATGCTTTTTAAAATTTTCATGGTTGAGTAATAGTGAGTTGTCGCCAGTGTAATAGGGAGTTGTTTCCTCTGTAACAATGAGTTTCCCTTACTGTAACAGTGATTTGACGCCACTGTAATAGTGAGTTTCCACCACTGTAACAATGAGTTTCCGCCACTACAATAGTGATTTGCTGCAACATTGTTTTAAAAATCTAACAATATTTCATTAAAAAAAAAAATTCATTTATTTTTTTTTTCTTTTGCAGATGGTGAAAAAGTGGACACTAATCATCCAGGTTTGGTGCCATCCAAATCCAAGCCAAGCACGAATTATATTTATGCTTCATAATGAAGCACTAATTCAAGTATATCAAAATAGTACATAAATGCATGGGACAACTACAAAAAATGAAGCCTATTATTTTGCACTGGTTGAAGGGCTAAGAGCAGCAAGGAGCTATGGTGCAAGTGACATTGTCTCTTACACTAATTCAGATTTGATATCCAATTAACTGATTGGAATTTACCAAGTTAGAAAACCAAATTTGAAACCCCTCTACAAAGAATCCAAAAACATTGTTTCACAATTTTAGAGTTTTAACATAACTTACCGATCAAGTGTCCAAAGGGTTTCTAATGATATACTAAATGAAGCAACATCCAATGGGTGTGAATGTGAAAGATATGTGGAGGAGGCAGCATTTGCTCCACTAATTGTCATTGAGAGACATTGATATATGTGGTGTGTCATTAAATGAATTTTTCTTGTGATTGCTATTATGGTGGGAGTCCTATTATGGTTTTGTTATTTCTTGTGATAGATTATAGTAGGAAAAATATCAACTATGTCTATCATTTTTTATGTATATATATGGGTTCCCTTTATAGACGGGCTCCCTTTATTTTGTGGTGCCTTTTTTTATATCTCATTATGTGTATGTAAAAGAGGTATTTTTAAGTCATGCTATTAATGGAACTACATTTTCATTACATTTCAGATGTCTCATTTTGATTACTTTCAATTTTGTCTAATAGTTCATTACAATTCAGTTTTGGCTATCACTATTTCCTTTTAGAAATTTTATTTTATCACTTAAGAACACTTTAAATAGAACCCAAAAATGAATAAAAAAATAAATATTTTTATTATCAAATAAAGGACTCCAAAATATGTTAGAAAACAAGACCTTAGAATGCCATCAATATGATGGAGGAGCATTCGGCTCAGAAATATCATTGTATTTTAGTAGACATAGGCGGTCTTGTGTTTTCAAGGAATTTGGTTTCCTATGTATCAAATTAATGTAATTGTTAAGGTTTTGAGTGATTTTAATGAGAGATATTTAGAATGGGGATTAATTAAGTATTGTGAGGCATATTTGTAAATGTTCTCAAATGTTGGAGAACATGAGATATTTAGGCTAGTTAAGATTCCATAGAGATTGAGAGATTTGGGAATCAATTGTAAATCTTAGATTAGGAATTAGTTCATGATTTTGTGGATTAGAGAGGATCCTTAGAGATAAATAAGAGATTTTAGGATTTTGTTGAGAAGGTTATGGATCTAAACTAGGAATTGGTTATAGAATCCTTTTGTATAAATGTAAGCCTGAAAGTCATAGAAGAGGGTTAGCTAGCTAGGAGTTAGAGAGTGATTTAGTTAGATATAGTTGATTGTAATCCTACGGGCAGGAAAGGGACAAGGCCACTTATTCGAAAATCAGGCCAGAGAGAGAGATACTTATTATGTAATTATTTGTTTATATATACACATAGTCTTGGATTCCTGAGTGTGTGATGTGTGTTGATTGATGGAATTATAGATTGGGTGTGAATTAGAGTAATTCTGCATAATATATGTATGTAGGTGGAATTAAGCAGAACACAGAGAAGACACAGAGGATGAAGGATCGTGATCTAATCATTGAATCCATTTGAAGGATCAAAGTTGAAGCTCAGGAGTGACAGTGTTTAAGAGTACACGGAAGTAAGTTGAGGAGGAAGTTGTGTTGCAAAACAACCAAAGACTAGAAACCTTGGAGAACACATAATACACAAAAGAATAGAGAGAGGATAGTGGACAGAGGAGGAGTAAAACAATAAGAAGTGATTGAACAAGTTTAGAAGGGATAAACGCACAAAGGAAAATATAGGCGAGTCGGGTGAATAGACAATAACACTGAGAAGTTACATAAAGACGAAGTAAAGGAAGGAACAAGTAATGAACATAACCATGCACAAGAACCGTTGGATCAGTCAGATCACGAACACAATGAATTGAAGGTGAGTGGTGGAGATCTTATCGTGCAAACTAAAGTGAAGAAGTGAAGGGATCATATTAAGCTACATGTTAGTAGAAGGATGGAGCAGTCTTCATAGGTGGTAAGTAGTTTCTCACGCACCCTCAAAGCGGAAAATGGTATTTCTATGAGTTCACATGATTAACCTTATGGGGTTGACATGTAGCACCCGAAGGAAAGATAAAACCACTTTTCTCGTGTGCTCTCGATCTAATATCGATTGTGAATGTAATCTGCGTGAGATTACACGATCATTGTTGGATTGAGATATGAGAGATAAATGGTGGAGATCATCTGGGTAAGTTGATGATCAAGTGACGCAATGACTGTTGGATTAAGGATGAGATCGACGATGGAGGTTGAACATGCTAAAGGTTGAGCGTCGGGAAATGTGTAAAGTCATGTGAATCAACGGAAAGGTAAGGTTTAAGTGTTATATGAAATATTTCTATTATACAAGAGTTATAATAGAAATAAGTGGATTAATTATGGTCTAAGTTGATTAACCGAAATCTAAATCCATGGTATGGTTAATACGCGTGAGAAATAAGAATTAACCAAATATTATGAAGGGATATAAGGTTCCGCTCAAAAGTTTATTAAAGTTTAAGGCTTTGGATAGTTAAATGAAATGTTTCCACTTAAGCATTTAATTAAAGAGAGTTAAACCTTGATTTATGGAAGGTTTCCTAAATATGGAATCTTAGAATTCCTGGGACACATAGTGATGACATGCAATTTTATTTTCATAATGTGGGTATTTCAGGCTTAAGCTGCATTATTATGGTATATGCAGTTTAGGATGGCATCATTTGGTATCAGAGCATAACAAGGAGATTATGTGTGTAAAATTTCTTTGAGAAACTTAGAACAGAGCCATGTTTTGAAGGTGTGTATACAGGTGAATGGTGATCAGATTTTAAATCTGAAAAACAGTAGACCCACAGAGATAAAGTGTACCAGAATATTGGGAGAACTTGCAATTGCAAATAAATAGAGAAGAATCCATTTAAAGTGCAAGTCATTGGTAGAACAAGATCATGAAGAGGTCTTGAAGGTAGCAACATAAGAAGGTGAGAAGATTGCAGCAACCTAGAGCAAGGAGTGCTCAATTGGTTCCAAAGGAAAGAACAAGAGAGATGCTGAAAGATTGAGTTCAGAGGAGAGAAGCTTAGTGAGGCATGTGTAGCAAGAAGGAGATTTGTTACTACAGAGGTTTTATTGCAGCTCACAGGAAGATCATAAAGGAAATTCCATAGAGGATGTGGGTAGATTTGCTAAGAGATGAAGGAAGCTGGTAAGATTTTTTGAATGAAAGCAGAATGTGGTAGAACCTTGAAGAATTCTAGGGGAGGTTGGATAAAGAGGACAATTGTGTACTTAAAAGGTGAAGATGAGTTGAAGCCTGGAAAGAGCAGAGAGAAGTGCTCAAAGAGGTTCCAAAGATAGAGAACCAAGTGCTTGCCAAAAGACCAAGTACAGAGGAAAGCTTAGTGAGTTAAGTGGCAACAGGGAGGACTTTTTGTTGCAGAGGCTTTAGTGCAGCTCATAGTAAGTGAGTGAGGAACTCATGAAGATAGAGAAGGAAATGACTACTGATAATCATAACAGAGGTAACAAAGGTTATGAGGAAGACCATAGTAGAAGAAAAGTGAATAAGGAGGATGCCAAGGCAAATGGAAAGAGAATGAGTCAAGAGGATCTTGACAAGGAGATTGCAGAGTTAAAAGAACAACTCGATGTATTAAGAATTCTACTAGAGGAAAACAAAAGGCAAGGTTGGGTCTTGAGGAAAAAGGCAGTGAAGTGGCATAAGTTACAGAAAAGTATACAATAGAGGCAAGTGAAGTGGATGGTGGAAAAACTCAGAGAAGATGAGTTGGAAATGGAATTTTCTATTTGTGAAGCAGAACAGGAGGAAGTTCTGGGTGAAGATGAACAATGGAGATCAATTAAAGATCTCATGAACTATTGTGATAGTTCAAAGCAGCATGAGGAAATGTGGACAAAGGTAGCAAAAGAGGCTATCAAGCCTTATATTTTTTAATCTAATAGTTTTGGTGTGTTTGCAAGTTTTACAGAGGATTGGCAGTCTTATGAAGCTGTCATAAAAATTGATAAAAGTGAAGAGTACTTCTCAGAAGATAAGTATTCTAAAGAAGAGTATGATGGAGAATGGCTCTTGAATGAGGAAAATATTGAATTGTTGCAGCAAAAAAAAAAAATTAAAAAAATTAAAAATAATATAATAATAATAAATAAAATAAAATAAAATTACTGATGAATTGATATTTTGAGTTGTTACAAAACAAGGACAATTCCTTGTGGAACAAGGAAATGAAGTTGAGACTGAAGAGCTAATATGTGAAACATTAGTTGAGGTTGTTGAGCCTTACATTTTTCAAACTGACAATTGTTGTATGAATATAGGGATCATAAGTGTTGAAGGAGGATAATTCTCAAATACTGTTACACAACATGGAGTTGATGAAGTATTGACTTTTGAAAATGTAAGGAGAGAACAAGAACTTATTTCTGTGAAGATGAATGACACAAAATTTTCTATGGAAGACAATACAATTTATTCATTGAGCAATAGTGACCATGTAAAGGATGAAGCTACAAATGAAGAGCATTGTGATAAAAAACTTGCTAAATGTAAAGAGGAAATTAAATTGCTGGAGAATTTGCTACGAAGAAATTGTTGAGGCATAATATGTATTTTAAAACTCCTATTTATCCCACATTAATTGCCAACCCTGGCAAGTCCTCTTATTTCAAGAGTGTACATAGTTTGTGGTGGCTATTTACTCAAGAGTAATGTTTCTAAATTGCAATACAGTGCTTTCAAATACAAGAATAAATGGATGCAAAATAAATTCTAATTGCAATTAAAAGAAAGTCCAATCCTTTAAGGAATTCAAATCCTGCAGTAATCTAATTAACAACAATGCAATCTATATAACAACACTATCAGTTAAGAGTGTAGTAATAATAACTCTTCCCTTAGAAACTCATAGAAATTAAATCATGTTCACTCGAATGTAAAATAACGATGGCATCAATCTGAGAGTTCTTAACAGCAATAGTTATAGCTCATTACAGTTGATTACACCGAGAAAGAGAAGTATCAATGGAACTTACTCTGAAATGAAAGGAAACTAATCAAGTAACAATTCTGCAAATTAAATATAAAATAGAGTTATTCTATCACGCAAAGAACCAATGAACAACAAAGCAATAAAATAATAGAAGGCAGTAATATGATCACACTAGCACACTTGCAATAATTGAAATCATATAATACAGATGAAGCAGTGACTTCCACCAGAAGCCAGGCCCTAGCTTCCAACGTACACCGCTTAGTTACTTTAGAGAATGGAGAGGAACAACAACTCTTTTATTTATTAATCATCAAACTGTGAAATCATTACAACGTATTTGTGCTTCACAACAAAAGTCTGTAATTGAGAATTACAATGGTAATACAACAATCCCCCTTTCCTCCTATCTTATTGTTATGAAACTAGCTCAAGAAAATATAGAAAAGATAGATCAATGCCTTAGAATTCAGCCTCTTCGAGGGGGAAACCTCCTTTACATTACATAAATGAACAATTCTTGGATATACAAATGAAAAGACCTCCTTCTATATATAGGAGTCTGAAGGGGTCCAAACATAATCAGAGCCTACATAACAATAATAATGTAAGGGCACAATAATAATAATAGTGGGCTTCTATGGGGCACAATAGTAACAATATGAGCATAATAGGGGCACAACAATATTAATAAGGGGTACAACTACAATAGTAATGGGGTAATCACTAGTATTATGGGGACCCAACATGCCCCTTTCCTTCAAAAAAAGTGTTGTCCTCAACGCTTGAGTAGTTCTGGATGCTTCTGTATAAAATTCTCATCCTCCCAAGTGGAATCTTCAGCAGATAAGTTCTTCCACTTGATAAGATACTCTGAAATTGATCGATTTCGTAGCTGTCGAGTTCTTGTTTCTGTGACTGCTTCTGGTTCCAATATAATTTTTCCTTCCTTATCAAGTTCTGGCAATATTGTTTGAACTGGGAACTTATCGCTATAACCTTCGTTAAACATGAAACATGGAAAACTGGGTACAATCGAGAAGCTGCAGGAAGCTCCAATTTGTATGCCACAGTACCAATCTTTTGTAACACCTTGTAGGAACCATAATACTTTGGTGATAATTTATTATCCTTCTTAGCTTGCTTGAGGGACATTTGCTTATATGGTTGTAGCCGTAGGAATCCCCAATCACCTACATCAAAACTTCTTTCGTTGCGATGTTGATGTGCATGTTGTTTCATTCTATTCTGTACCAACACGAGGTTATCCTTTAAGAGTTGGAGGACTTGTTGTTGATGTTCGATGTGA
>APFE030922734.1:297513-316797 GCA_000404065.3 Pinus taeda
TTTTGCTTTCCATTTTTATTGCTAACCTGAATTCCTTCTCTAATGAATCAAGTTCCCAAAGGCGAACATCATGTTGGATATTATCCTTTAAAGACCCTAGGAACACATCAATCCTATGCTCCTCTGGAATATCTTTTACCCTTATGTTCAATTTTTGGAACTCCTCAATGTGCTCCATTATTGAACCCTTTTGTTTAAGACTTATCCATTGGCTAAAAAAAGTGTTTCTTTTTGTGTCCTCATAATGTGCTATCAATTCATCCGTAAAAATTGCCCAAGCGATAAATTGTTTACGAGAGAAAAGCCATTGATACCATACAAATTGATTTGGTTCATATAAAGTTGCAATACGTACCTTTTGTGTGTTTTGCACATTATTGAGATCGAAAAATTGCTCCATCTGTAATATCCATGTTGCGGGATCCTTGCCATCAAACTTCCTCGTATCGATTTTTGGAATATGGTGGGTCTTTGATCCAAAATTAGAGTCTATGGAATCATGACTAACATTTCTTTTGTTCTCATCATGAGTTTTCTTTACTACCATTTCACCCTTAGTGACCCTTTCTTGTAGCAACTTATTCATATTTATCTTCAATTATTCCATGTTTGTTTTCAAATCTATCTTCAAATCATCCATCTTAGCTTCCACATCATTCATCTTAACTTCCATGTCATTCATCTTAGCTTCTAAACCTTTCTTAAACCATCCATCTTAGATTCTATTCCTTTTTGTGCAAGTGACACTTGTTGCACTTGGTCCCGTAATTTTGATATATCATGTTGCATTTCTTCCTCTTCTTCATGAGTCATGCAAGAGCTTTCAGGTCGCCTACTAGGTGTTTCCATTTTCTTTCTTCGGGGCATCAATTACTGATAATAATGCTTCACTATGCCCTTTGAATTCCTTCAAAATAAATTTTCAAACCAAGCTTAAGCAAACATTTTTAAAAATATACACACCTTTTTTCACCTTGTAGGAGCTCGATATTGCCTCTGATGTATCTCTGGCATTTCAGATCATCCAATTCTGAAATTGCGACCTGTGGTAGCCCTCTGTGTCCTCTTTCCAATGCCACAAGTCTGACCCAAATTGGATTCTCCAACAAAGAGTTATGCCAAATCTCCCACAGTGACCTGATTATAGGCTAACTCAGTAGAGCGAACTTGTACGACGTTCCACGAGTCACTGTTTTGACCTCTGGCTCTAAATAATATATAGAAGAAACTACAGTCCATCCTCTTTTTGCACCTTTTTACGAAATTTCAATCCAATGCTTAGAGAACAAGTTATGAGGATTTTCCCCAGGTAACCTGTTTGGAATGTAATTCAGGAGTCTGCAAAAAGACCAACTTCCTCAGATCATATCTCCGTAATTATAGCGCCAAATGCTATGAAATTCGGACCAGAGATTTATTGTGATATCTTCTCAAATGGGTTTTTTTTTCAACTTCTGAAGCATCGCAGAATAAAAATTATAGCGAAACTGCCACGATGACCTGTTTGGAGCAGCGAAACCCTAGAATCCAAATCTCTGATACCAAATGTTATGAAACTAGCTCAAGAAAAGATAGAAAAGATAGATCAATGCCTTAGAATTCAGCCTCTTCGAGGGGGAAACCTCCTTTACATTACATAAATGAACAATTCTTGGATGATACAAATGAAAAGACCTCCTTTCTATATATAGGAGTTTAAGGGGTCATAACATAATCAGAGCCTACATAACAATAATAATGTAAGGGCACAATAATAATAATAGTTGGCTTCTATGGGGCACAATAGTAACAATATGGGCACAATAGGGGCACAACAATATTAATAAGGGGTACAAATACAATAGTAATGGGGTAATCACTAGTATTATGGGAACCCAACACTTATCCTATCCTATCTCTAATAATCCCTATCTTAATCTCTCATAATCTATCCCATAATCCCCTTTCAAATCTCTATTCTGATTTAAATACACAGAGAGAAAAGATAAGTTACAATCGTGATGATTACAATATTATTCTCATTACAAAATTGGATTGTTCACAACAAATTGATCAACAAGATCATCTTTGAAATATCTTTCCATCGGCATTCAATAGGAACAAGTCAAATTTGGTATTGCAACTAAGATAATTTGGAAAACGACCACAATAGCGAATCTAAGAAAAATGTCTTCAGAGAACCTTATGTTTCTCTTAATACAGATTGAATTTTGGAAAACGGTTCTTTCCAAAACTAATTTGGTCTGTTCTGGACAAAACCCATGTTTCAAATTTTCCAGATTCTTCTCCATTTGCCCAAAATGTCCAATGAAAAAGTGTCACTTCTTATTCCAGTGAATTTCTGAGTTGGCACATTTAATGATGAGCTGGAGATCAAATCTTCAATCTGGAAAATATCTTGGAGGCTAAAATGGTGAGTGATGTTACAACCAATTTATTAATAAACAATCATTGCTAAATTCATGCATAATCATCAATTTATTAAAAATAAAGGAGAAGAAATAATATTTATTAATAAGAGCATAAATAATTATAAGATGGCATTATATGATAAACCATGATAAATGACATGATAAAGAAGAGTAGAAATGGATGAAATAGGTGTTAAAAAGTGATAATAATAATGACATATTAATGGCCCAATAGAAATGGCAATAGAAAAGAAATGACTACAGTAGTACTTAACAGTAGCAGAGAGTATCTAAAAGACATGGAGATAGAAGAGTGTTTTAATTTAAAAACCAATAGTTTGTTTACAGGAACAATGAATAGAATGAATGAGTGCGATGATGTGATCGAAGAAATTGAACAGAGGTTATTTGGAGATGAGATGGAAGTTCAGAGGCAACAAGAGGGTAAGGATGTAAGGGTAATAGTAAGGATCCAACAACTCCAAAGTGGAGGTAACCAACAAAAGATTAAAGGAAAACTTCAAGAAGAGACTATGTTAGCTGAAAACATAGTAAAGGATCATCATTCCATCATGATATAGGCACAATGGAGATAACCAAGGAAGTTGCTGGTGCAGTCAATAAAGAAGAATAACTAAACTCTCATCAAAGGTTCAGTGAATGGGGGAAAGAATTGGAGCTACTGGAGAAATGGCTGAAAGCACTAGTAGGGAAGAAAGCACCTAATGAAGATTGCAAAGGATATGTAAGACAGGAAGAGAAAAATGTCCAGCAAAGAAATGAGTTGGACATAGGAATTGAATTGATGATGGAATTGATGAGAAAAGTGTCTCAAAGGGAGAAGACAACAGCAAGAAAGCAAAGCAGCAGTAAGAAAAAGACAACAACAAACAGTGAGAGGATAGCTAGTGGGGAAATGTAGCATAAAGTGTGGAGACCTGGAGAACAACAAAAAACAACAATAGCAACCAAAGACATACTACAGAACAATTGTTGGGACCCTGGAGGTTTTCTATCAACATATGGGAACACATGATCAAGAGATCATGAATGTTTTCAACCTTGGGAGTCTAATGCGGGAGCATTCAGCTCAGAAATATCATTGTATTTTAGTAGACATAGGGGGTTTTGTGTTTTCAAGGAAGTTGGTTTCCTATGTATCAAATTAATGTAATTGTTAAGGTTTTGAGTGATTTTAATGAGAGATATTTAGAATAGGGATTAATTAATTATTATGAGGCATATTTGTAAATGTTCTCGAATGTTGGAGAACATGAGAGATTTAGGTCAGTTAGGATTCCATAGAGATTGAGAGATTTGGGAATCAATTGTAAATATTAGATTAGGAATTAGTTCATGATTTTGTGGATTAGAGAGGATCCTTAGAGATAAATAAGAGATTTTAGGATTTTTTTGAGAAGGTTATGGATCTAAACTAGGAATTGGTTATAGAATCCTTCTGTATAAATGTAAGCCTAAAAAGCATAGAAGAGGGTTAGCTAGCTAAGAGTTAGTGTTGGAAATAATACTAAGAGGGGGGGGTGAATCAATATTAGCAAATCAATAGCTTTTTCATTTCCATAATTAGATTCATATACTCTACTTCAATTAAGGGAACCTGCATGTACACGCAAGTGTGTTTAATGCAACTAGCGTATATTCAACAAACTTATGGTTCAATTAATTCATCACATGTTGATCTTTAATCAGTGCATTAGAACTTCATTAAACATATAAACAGTAACCAGGTGTAGTAAAAATAAAACAGATCATCACATATAAGACACACACATGAACACCATGATATAAGGTGGAAACCCAATGCGGGACAAAAAGCACCTACTGTTGTTTTCTTTAAAATAAGAAAAATATTTTTACAATCTTGTACTGCATAGAATCATACCAGTACGCAGGCACCCACCTGAAAAAGACTACAACCTTCTCTCATTCTCCAGCTTCTCATGGAAGGGAGCTACAACCCCCTAGCTCTTGTACTAGTTGATATGTTTACTAGTACGTAGGTGCCGGCCTATAGAAGGCTACAACCATTTCTTTTCTTCCAGGGACCACGTTTCATAAATATTCAGACTGGATCCATCAATAACATCATTCAATCAACACTGCGATACGACCATCAACTATATCTACACCATCAATCTCTGAATCACCCAACTACTTAATCATTGAAACCCTTTCGTCAAAACACAGTCACTAGAACACAGAGTAGAACCCAGAACCTACAACAACCACTAGAACCAACAACAACCTCAAATATCAAATCTCATAATGCATAGGCTACTTGGATGTGTTGAACCAGCATTTATATGCCCTTTCACCAAAGGGAGCCATCGTATAGATCTAAAAATAATTAAGTATACCTTCGTTGCAATTTTCTACTTCAAATATACCAAGATCATCAGATATAAAGGATAAGACATGCGTCAGTATTCAGATCTGAACTATTCATGATCATACCCTATAATGATAATGCATTTTAGTCTTCATTATCCTGGTCCATCAACCTTCATTCGCCACATAGGTGCATCCTTAACAAAGCATCACATACCCATAACATGCATACTAGATATCACACTTCATCAAATATTCATCACTTGCACACTTGCACTTTGGTCTAATGATCTTCTTCTCCTTATATAGGTTTAGGCCTCTCTCAATACCATGGTCCAAAACCATGTAGGACCGATACCTTGGACCCAACACCTGAGGTCAATACCTCAGACCAAATACCATGGACCAATACCAAAATACCATGGTTCAAATACCACGGACCAAAACTTAGTTTTCTGACATGTACACGCCTTTCCTTCTGTGAATGTGTGTGTGTATGTTATACACGCCTTTGTATATAGTGAACCTACGTGTATATGCGACTTGGTATATAGTGAACCTATGTATACCTTTTCATACATGTGTCTTTGTATATAGTGAACCCGCGTGTATATGCAACTTGGTATATAGTGAACCTACATACAGCTTTCTTTCTTCATTCTTGTTGTTTACCTGCTATACTGTGATCTTTCATCGAAGAGAGTTGCCATCAAGGACAACACTTGTGTCATACCTGTATCATAATTCCAACAGTTAGAGAGAGAGTTAGTTAGATAGGGTTGATTGTAAGCCTATGAGCACGAAAGGGAAAAGGCCACTAATTAGAAAATCAGGCCAAAGAGAGAGAGAGAGACTCATTATGTAATTCTTTGTTTATATATGCATAGAGACTTTGATTCCTGAGTGTGTGATGTGTGTCGATTGATGGAATTATAGATTGGGTGTGAATTGGAGTAATTCTACATAATATATGTATGCAGGTGGAATTAAGCAGAACGCAGAGAAGAAGAAGAGGATGAAGGATCGTGATCTGATCGTTGAATCCATTTGAAGGATCAAAGTTGAAGCTCAAGAGTGACAGTGTTTAAGAGTACACAGAAGTAAGTTTAGGAGGAAGTTGTGTTGCAGAACAACCAAAGACCAAAAACCCTGGAGAACACCTAATGCACAGAAGAACAGAGAGAGGAAAGTGCACAGAGGAGGAGTACAACAATTATAAGTGATTGAACAAGTTTAGAAGGGATAAATGCACAAAGGCAAATATAGGCGAGTCAAGTGAATAGGCGAGAACACTAAGAAGTCGCATAAATACGAAGTAAAGGAAGGAACAAGTGATGAACGTAACCGTGCACAAGAACCGTTAGATCAGTCAGACCAACGGACAAAACGAATGGAAGGTGAGTGGCAGAGATCTTATCGCGCAAACTAAAGTGAAGAACTGAAGGGATCAAATTAAGCCACATGTTAATAGAAGGACAGAGCAGTCTTCATAGGCGGTAAGTAGTTTCTCGCGCTTCCTCAAAGCGGAAAATTGTATTTCTACAAGTTCACGTGATTAACCTTATGGGTTGACACGTAGCACCCGGAGGAAAGAGAAAACCACTTTTCTCACATGATCTTGGTCTAATATCGATCATGCATGTAATCTGCACGAGATTACACGATCACCGTTGGATTGAAATAGGAGAGATAAATGGTGGAGATCATCCGGGTAAGTTGATGATTTGGTGACGTGATGACCGTTGGATTAAGGAATGAGATCGGCGGCGGAGGTTGAACGCACTAAAGGTTGAGTGTCAGGAAATGTGTAAAGTCATTTGAATGAACGGAAAGGTAAGGTTTAAGTGTTATATGAAATATTTCTATTATACAAGAGTTATAATAGAAATAAGTGAATTAATGTATTATGGTCTAAGTTGAGTTAACCAAAGTCTAAATCCATGGTATGGTTAATATGCGTGGGTAATAAGAATTAACCAAAGATTATGAAGGGTTATAAGGTTCCGCTCAAAGGTTTATTAATGTTTAAGACTTTGGATAGTTAAATGAAATGTTTCTGCTTAATAATTTAATCAAAGAGAGTTAATCCTTGACTTATGGAAGGTTTCCTAAATATGGAATCTTAGAATTCCTGGGACACATAAAGATGACATGCAATTTTATTTGCATAATGTGGGTATTTGTGGCTTAGGCTACATCATTATGGTATATGAACTTTAGGCTAGCATCACAATACCTCTTCACATTTCCAACTTCTGGTAACATTCATTCATTCATTATCTTTGAGTACCACATGAAATATTTATACACAATCAATCCACACATATTGAAGGAAACTGCTTAAATTATGCTAATCACAAGGAGCATCCAAAGCTAGAAATAATGAGTTCTATAATCATAGAAAGAATATGCGGAGAGAAAAAAACAATCTATTACAAGACTTATTTTACTATGAATTATAAAAACGACATTAACTCAGATGTAAAACTTAAACTATCTCAACCTATAGAAGGAACAACAATGTAAATCTTGACAGGAAGAGTAAGTAACATAATACAAATGAGTAGTAGATCTTCCAGCGATCGGGCCCAAACCCTCTAGAAGGAATTGCTATAGAAAATCAATGCACAAATTTAATGTGAAAACTCCAAGTTCTTCACTGATTGTCAAAAATAAATTACAAAATCACTAAACCTTTAGGGTTGAATCTGCATTCACAGTCTTGCTGGAAATTAACAATGATTAAAATTTAAAATCCCTTTTCATCTACTAGCATTATATATTCTCTATGAAATGCTAGCAAATTGGAGCTTATCCTAAGGATCAAAATATCCTCAGGATTACTCGGCTGAATAATCGGATTTTCCACATCAATTTTGTAAGAGAGAAAACTCATGAAAACCATATTATTAATCAAGTAAATGAAGAGGAAAAACATACCTCTTTCACGACCCAACAACTGGCCACATGTTAAGATGGAAAATCAATTTTTTTTTTTGTTAGGATTCTAAATTTTTTCTTTAGCTATAGGATTGAAATAAGTCGAAGAGTCTAGGAATTTAAAAGTTATTTCTCATTTTAATAATTAGCTCACAAAGTGTCCTTTTCACTTCCCTCATTTGGAGAGAAGAGGAAACAAACCATTCACTGAGGTTTATGAATAAAACAGACATCGAATGGGGGGAGGAGTATCTCTTCTCCTACCTCAGAGTATGTATGTTAAGGTGAATGAAAGAAAGTGTTTTCATTGTATATTATTCATAAATTTGTGTATTCCACTCTTTTTGGTTCCACTTGAACTGTGTGTGCATTTATTAACATTTGAAAATTCAGTATGATCATCTAAGTAATGTTAAATTCCTGTTAACATTCGATTCTAAGGAGTGGTTTTCTATGTGTGCCTCTTTATTGTGACCTTCGAATTATTTTTATAGCGCCTCTGTTTTTGCAGGCAGAAATTGATCCATCGATTGAAATTCGGATCATTTATCTGAGTGAGGTGAATCCTTGACAAGGAGAGGTAGGAGGTGAAGATTCTTTGAGCTGGGATTCAAGCTAAACCGTGGAGGAATAAATTTTGTGGAGGACCGAGCCTTTTCACCTTCAAAATTTCCAAAAAAAAAAAACAATTTCTAGAGCACTACGAAATTATTTTGTAACACCGATAGGTTTTTAAAAGAGCACTAAAAAATTATTTTGTAGCACCTACAACCAGAATTTTTTGTACTACGTTTTGGAGTCCAAATCACCTTTCAGTGTGCCCGTTACTGTCAGAAGGTTGGAGGTCATTTTATTTTAAATTCGAAGTAA
This sequence comes from Pinus taeda, assembly GCA_000404065.3. NCBI lineage: Eukaryota > Viridiplantae > Streptophyta > Pinopsida > Pinales > Pinaceae > Pinus > Pinus taeda. Next base: position 306,084 of record APFE030922734.1, read on the forward strand.
TGGTGATCGATCTCTGCTATCTAGTGTAGAAACCCTATTGTGAGAATGAGAAGTTAGTATCTAGTGAAGTACTGCAACATTGGAGGCATGTGTTATATCAATGACTAGAAGATTCATTGTCCATTACGACATGGAGTGTATGTAGCATTAATTATGGCTTCTTTGAAAGTTGAAGGGTCAATTATTGTAGTGCATTATTATTTATATATATATCCTAATGATAATTCAAACATGGGATGTTATAAATGTGCAATGCCACATGTTAGAAACAACTACTTCAAATAGGAAAGTCCATATTTCATGATTTTATGTAATGGTTCCTGAAATGTTTGAGTTTGTACCTGGTATCTCCATGATTTGGAATGTGTGTTGTACCTGTATTTATGTAACATGGAAAGGACATATAATTGTAAGACCTAGAGAGGCATGCATACCCTTCTATCATGTAACCCTGATAATGACTTTTTCTAGTTTATTTTAGTAGCCTCTGTTAAGGAGATTTTTAACACTTTAAAGAGTGGGCCATGTGTTGGCTAAATACACTTGAATGACCATATTGGTTGTAGACTTTGAGAGGTGAAGTTTATATTTAGGGGAAGTTTATCAATAAGATAAATAAGTTGAGAGCACTCTAAATTAACAACAATAATGTTACAAATATTAATACATCCAACTATGTCTCAAGATAGGAAAACTATCTTGGACATGCAATCAATTGGCTGAGGAAATACCTCAGCCACACTCGAATCTATGAGGATAAATAGTTGGAGAGAACCTCTCAACTGACTAGGCCTCCATAAATTCCTAACTAATAGGAATAGACTTCTAAAATTAATCAACATACTAAACACAAGTAGGAGTTATATTCTCTAATACTCCCCCTTAAAGGGAACTTATCTTAATCTCAATCAACAAAGTCTATCTATGGTCCAACCTAGTGTTTACTACCATTATAAGAAAATGTTGATGTTCATATAAAGGAACAATTGTCCAGTGGAATGCATGTGTACCTGAGTGTTGCAACTACTAGTCTACTAGGATGCCCTTTGTGTACATGGTTCATTTAACCATCATATATGCATACCTATACTTGTACCTATACCTTTAATTCCCCTACACCATCATTATCCTGGGTTTCCTTTGATTACTAGTAACCATGCTCTAGGTTTTCTTAGTCTACCCTCAACCATGCTCTAGGCTTTCTAGGTACATACTATTACAAAATTTTCAAGGAGCACTATAAAACATCGTAGACTTTCTTAGAATTATAATGTGTGACTTACAGTACAATCTGATCACGAGTATGCTATTATTCAACACACCACACAATCTTGTCCACCATCTTTGTTACTACCATAGCCATTATCTTCTATTGTTGTATTATTTCTATTGTCTTTGCATAACACAATATAATAACACACATTTATGACAATAATATGAGCTTCCTCTATAGTTGTTCACATCTTGGGTGTCTCGATGTTTTATCTTGGTTCAATATTTCTCTTGGAGTTTCTCTTCTTCATGAGGAGTTATTAGAGTATTCAATTCTAACAAAATCACACTCACAGTTGGGTTTACTAGATTCAATATGTCTCTTATACAAAAACTAAGGATTCTAAAAATTGAAAATTATAAAAATAAAGTTCTACCATAAGAAAGTTCCTAAGGAATTTCTTTGATGTGTGACCTTTTCTTTCTATGGCACAAGGCGTGAAAATGACACAACCTTTGGAATAGGTGATCCCTGAATTGAGAAGCTTTTTTGATTAAATATGTAAGATGTTGATATGGAGAATGCTTCAGCAAGCATTCTTAAATATTCATAAGCACACTTTAAGAAAAATAACATGCATTTGAAATATATCTTCATTGGTAAGTTGTGCCATATTTTGCATCCATCCCACTTTTGAATAACACCGTATAGGAAATCACACAACCCCCAATGGAAGAGAATTTACATCAGCAAAGCACCACAAGCAACATATTGTGCTTGCTCCATTGTAGAGCTCTCCAACTTAAGAACTGTGAATAATAATGAGCATTGCATGAATTGGAAGGTGCAATTTGAGACTTAGATAGGAATGAAATCATAAAGAAGGAAAAATATGCAAATAGAACAAATAATTTGAAGTTAGAGACAAAGGAATAACCATTTGGATGTCATAAAAATAATTAAATGAAATGACACAACTATAACATGAACCCAATATCAATCATTTTTTAAATTTTTTCTTAGATGGAGTGGATTTCATCTACTATCACTATAATCACTACGTGCAACTTGTCTGCCCTTAACTTGGACATAGGGTAATTGGGGAATTGAACCAAGGACCTCATAGTATTTTACATAGCATAGATTAATTAGAAAATTGAATCAAAAACATCATAATATTTTACATAACACATATACATGATTTGCCAAGTAAAATATTCTAAGAACTAACCTACTATAAAATCTTATAAAAGAGCATCTTTTCTTTTTATTAAGAAACAATAATACACCACCATTATTTTTCTTAAAAATTTAATAAGTCTTTTAAAAAATAAAATCCAAAAAGGAGTAAATGTGATTAAAAGGAACGCTATTAAAATTTCAAAATTATATCTAATTATGTGCCAATATTAATAACGTTGTGAGCATATTCAATAATGTTGGTAAGATATGGTTTTTTTACTCGAGAGACAACTTGCCCTATGATGAATAATTTAATTCTTTATTTCCATTTGTGAGAAGGGAGGGTCTTCCTTAATAAATCTGTCATCCCCTTATAATTCTTAGTTATCCTTTGAAACCAATGTTTGGAAAAGGAGGGACGAAGAAGTCTTTAAGCCAAGGAATCCCCTAAGTTGCCGAGGCTTAGAGGAAAATTGGAATAAGGTTGGGATTTCAAAATGGTTGCGCTGCCCATTATTTCATGAAAGCCAAACCGATTATGTTTGTTGGTACGGCAGTGTGAAAATATTATTTATTGAGAAAAGTATCGATAGTAGATACTGGAGTATTATTATTTTTAAGTTGGTATAGCAAAAACAAAAGGGAGGGGAAAATTTAGTAGTAAAATTTTTGTTGGACAAATTTCATATGGTATAAGGAATGGGAAATTTTTGTCGGCAAACTTTATATGACATAAGAATTTTGAAAGTTGTGTGTTGATTATGGTTGGAATGTCAAAGAATAGGATTTTTAATAAGAGGTCTATATATAAGATAAGGTAGAAGAATTTGGATATTTTCACTCTATTTTATAAAAAATGAAAATATAAATATGTAATTAAATGAATAATTAATTATTATTTAAAAATTTACACATTATATTTAAAAAATCAAAGCTAATAAACCTAGAGGCTATGAGCCAATCAGCGATTAGCTAAATAAAGATGAAATGTCCAATCTTGTGCGTAATTACCCGTTGACACTCACAACTTAGATGACTGCACAATTAAAATTGATTGAGTTATTATAATTTAACATTAATTGGTTTAATTCCTTTGCTCGCGTTTTTCTTGTTCGTGTACAAAAGGTAATATGGTAATAAAAGAGAAATGTAGAGTTTAGTAACCCAATGACATTAACGTTCTTTCTTAAATTTCCGGTTAAACACTTCAAAAAGGCATGTGTTGAAAATCTCCCTCTCTTCATTTTCTTTTGACATTTGACAAGCGATGGTAGGATGGAGTACTCGCAACTGCTCCCCCGATGGAATGGGACGGTGGAAGGTTGCTGGACTTCTCCGCTGATATAGGGAAAAGTTGCAACAGTTTTCCGCTGATATAGGGAAAAGTTGCAAAAGTTTTCCGCTGATATAGGGAAAAGTTGCAAAACCAGCTCACCGGTTCAATTCAATACCTATTAATAATATCTATTAATCATGGCCCCATGATAGGGATCTTAATAATATTGGTCTACTTTTATTTTCATTTTTAAAGAGTGGGTGACATAATTTCATAAATTTGAATTTGAAGTGAAAAGTTGATCTAAAAGGTTATTTTTATAAGTAAAACGCTATATTAGAATATTTAATGATTTTGAGTTATAATTTTTTTTAATTAATATAATAAAAATAAAAAAAATAAAAATAAAAATAATGATAATGTTATTTTTGTAATTAGGTGAAAAGTGAGATATATTTTGAAATAGAGTTTTCAAAATTTTATTTTAATTATTAATAATATTAAATTGATAAATTGATAGTAGGGATTTAACCTTTATGAAATATTTTACAATGTTTTTAATAATAGTCACAAATCAAAAGTTGAGATTTGTCTCAAAAGTTGTTATGTCTTTTTTGGTCTTTTAATTAAAATGACTAATTAAAAAAAATATCATATAAACAAGTATCATGTAAAATGAGTAACAGATTTTTGAGCATGCATATTGATAAGTCCGAGTATTTACTCATGATTTTGTAACACAGTTTATTTAGAGATTAAATAATCTTCATATTAAAATGAGGTGAATATTCATGGCTAAAAATCTTGTCACACAACTTTTCAAATATACATATATTTAATTTCATATATTAATTTTTATAAATTACTAATTATAATTCTAAATTGAAAAGAAAATTATAATCTAATTTTTTTTAACCTTTAATAATAAATTTGTTAATCTTATTATATTATCAATAAAACATCTATTTTTATGTTTTATTATAAATTTGTACTTTATCACAATTACCCAATGGTTTAATTTATATAAGCGATATAATATAAAAAATTTAATAAAACTACATAAAATTTAAAATAACACATTAAAAACAAATTTTTTTTGGGTCAAGTAAGAGTGGAGCCTTCAATTAACCGTTAAAAAGATTACATATGGTACACGTCTTTACAAGTGTAAAGACCAACAAAATACAAACCTGTTAATGATTAATAGTCGACAGGGTCAACAAAACCCAAAACCTTACACATAAAACCTCTGACCATTTTACAACCCGATAGCCATTCGATAAGAACCCTAATGATCCGACGGTCTTTAAATAAATCACATCGGAAACTTATGTGACCTTTACCTTCTTTACAGAGCCGGCAGAGAAAATAAACTAATGGTGTATAAAACTTCAGGTTTGCTCTTGGACTTAACCTCCGCCCATTTTGAAACCCGATATCCTTTCGATTAAGAACTCAAATGATCCAACGGTCCTTAATGATATCGCACCGGAAACATGTGCGACTCTTACCCGCTTCACGGATCCGATAAGGATTATAAGCCATTGATCTATAAAAATTCAGGTCTGCTCTAAGACTTAACCTCTGATCACTTTTAAAACCTGATATCCATTCGATCAAGCCCCTTTTGATCCGAAGGTCCCCAATGATATCGGATCGGAAACTAGTGAGACATTTACCCGCTTTACGGAGCCGATAAAGATTATAAATCATTGATCTATAAATCTTCGGGTCTGCTTGTAGACTTAACCTCCGATCATTTTCAACCCCGATAGCCATTCGATAACGAAGGCAATCGAAACCTATGGTCTGTGGCCCTTCAACTAGCCCATTGTTTACCAAATACTCATCCCCTTTAGTTAGCTTTAACTTAAGCATTGATTGTGTGATCGACAATTAGGATTTACTGCGACACTCTCCTACTTCCGCTAGTCTTTCTCCTGCTCATTACTCATGGTCTAGAAGTACTCCATATCTTTGGCCGCCTGTCATTGATATTCATCACGCAATTTACCCGAGGGGCTCGAATCCCAATCGTACCTAATATAGCTTTCCTTACATAGCACTCCTTCATTCGCCAGACGATCAGCTAACATATTAGCTTTTCTTCGCACATGAACGAAGCTGACAGTTCTCAGGGTTCGCAAGTGGGAATGAATACACTAAAAGACCTATGATAGCCTCCAATGTTTCGGCACTTTTCTAGGTGTCGTTCCATTACACATCTTCTTGGCTACATTAATGACCAATTTAGAGTCAGCTTCAATGATGGTGTTGTGTAAATTTGACTCGATCGAGATTTCCAGGCACTGCTCTAAGGCCATGAGCTCTGCCATGTTATTAGTGGTAGTCCCCAAATGACTGTGAAAGATATCCTTTATGCTCCCCTACTCATCTCTTATGACACTGCCAAATCCAGCCATCCCTGGGTTGCCCTTAGAGGCTCTGTCTATATTGATTTTCAAAAAACCATGAGGAGGAGGCTGCCAGATATCATTAAAAACAAATTATAATTAACAAAGAGAATTTAAATTTCCAAACCTGACCCGATACATTTATTTACAATGGCATTGTGCTCTTCACTTAACTCTCTACCGTACAAATTTGTTCAAAGTGGAGAATGGTATTACAACTCTCGTCTGATTTCAACTCCTAGCCAACCTCAATATTTTAGGATTGTGTAAATATTTGAATGTTAAATTTTAGTTTTACCACTTTCTTGTCATCATGAATTTTCCTTTTGCGAAAAGGAGTGGGCTAATGGGTTGACGAAAAACCCTTCGTGTTTCGCACCCACTCGCTGCCGATGAGGCCCTTTCAGCCACTCATCCCTAACATCAATGAAGAACACCTAACATTTGCTTCAGATCCCATTAACTATTAATTGTCCATTTCGGATGTTGTTAACTTTTCGTAGCTCTCATTAATGTTAGGGTTTTCCAATCGACACGACAACTGACCAACATGATAGCTCACTGACCATACCCAGCTAGGAACTCTCCGAAGTGACAAGTAGCCCCTATCCACCAATGACGAATTGCAATCTGTATACAGAGGGATAGGAGTGATAGCTCCAATTTCCAAAGGATTTCGAATTTGAATAAGAAAATCAGAGCAAATCCACCCAAATCACTTAGCTCCATTAACCCGATTAACCAAAGGAGGGTGGGGAGTAAATGAGCGTAAATGACCATAAATCCTCGAATCCAATTGTGCATGGCAAGTCAGACAATGGGGCGTACATTCAAATTTTTGTGTGTTCATTTCATTTCGAAACAGGGGAGAGGGAGATGACTTTTCATTCCATCAAGTGAGAGAAAAACAGGGGAAAGTTGCAGTTGGTTTTTAGAAATTTTCCCAAAAACCTACTGTTGCCTATTATTTTAAGAAGGAGAGTGCCTACTGTTTTCAGTAATCCTGTCGAGCGCATTTCTCTTCTTCCAAGTGAGACAGGGTGACCATTTTTAGAGGTAAATTTACTTCCTTTTTTTTAGCTTTAGAATTTACAAATTAGCTTTAGAGCTGTAAATTACAAATTGTATGCATTTTGTTTGAGAATTTTTTCTTTGGGATGTTGTTCGAGGAGTTACCGCAAGGGCGACAAGCGATTTTCTGCAATGGTGACTAGTGAGTTGCCACTACGGCACTTATCTAGGTCGCTTATTGTTTTCAGAGGGAGAATTGCCTATTGTTTTCAGTAATCTAGTTGAGCACATTTCTCTTCTACCAAGCGAGACCAGGTGACCATTTGTAGAGGTAAATTTACTTCTGTTTTTTTAACTCTATAATTTACAAATTATCTCTAGAGCTATCAATTACAAATTATATGCATTTTTCCTGAGAATTTTCACTCTGGGATGTTGTTTTAGGAGTTGCCGCTACGATGACAAGCGAGTTGCCATAACAGTGACTAGTGATTTTCTGCTACAAAACTTACCTGGGTCACCTACTGTTTTTAGAGGGAAAGATGCCTACTATTTTCAGCAATCCTATAGAGTGCATTTCTCTTTTGCCAAGCGAGACAAGGTGACCATTTGGAGAGGTAAATTTACTTGCATTTTTTTAGCTCTAGAGATGTAAATTACAAATTATATGCATTTTTCCTAAGAATTGTTGCTCTGGGATGTCGTTCCAGGAGTTTCTGCAACAACGACAAACGAGTTGCTACAATGGTGACCAGTGAGTTTCCGTTATGACACTTATCTGGGTCACCTACTATTTTCAGAGGGAAAGCTGCCCATTGTTTTCAGAAATCATGCCGAGTGCATTTCTCTTCTGCCAAGCAAGATAGGGTGACCATTTGTAGAGGTAAGTTTACTGTCTTTTTAGCTCTAGAATTTACAAATTAGCTCTAGAGTTGTAAATTAGAAATTATATGCATTTTTCCTGAAATTTTTTGCTCCGGGATGTTGTTCTAGGACTCACTGCAATGGTGACTAGTGAGTTGGCACTAAAGCACTTATCTAGGTCACCTACTGCCTTCAGAGGGAGAGTTTCCCACTGTTTTTAGCAATCCTATCGAGCACATTTATCTTCTGCTAAGCGAGATAGGATGACCAAAAGTAGAGGTAATTTTACTATTTTTTTAGCTCTAGAATTTACAAATTACCTTTAGAGTTGCAAATTACAAATGATATATATTTTACCTCAAAAAATTTTCTCCGGGATATTGTTCCAAAGAGTTGCCGCAATGGTGACCAATCAGTTATTGCTACAACACTTATCTGGGTCGTCATTGCAGTAACTCACTCCTAACCATTGTGAATCATTAATATTAGTAGTGGTTGTTATGAGTCAAGGTTGATTGTGGCAACTTGCTTGTCACTTATCATTGAATTTCTTTTCTTTTGTGAGTGAGCTTGACTATATAGATGGCAGTGAATGATACAAAACTTATTTTAAAGAAATGAAATAATATTAAAAAAATTAATATATATGACAATCAATGATCTGCTACTTATTTTAAAGGAATGAAATAAAATAATAGTGACCCTAAGTTGGTACTCATGTTGCAACAAACCAAATCCAAGAAGCTCTTTTGTATACACAAAAACAAAGTAAAAGATAAAATAAATTGGCATATGAAAACGAATGACTCTACAATTTATTTTAAAATAATGAAATAAAACAATAGTTTGTGATTTAAGTTGGTACTAATGTTGCAGAAAACAAGTCCAAGAAGCTCTTTCGATCCACAATTACCAAGTAAAGGGTAAAAGTAAATTAACATATGAGAATGAATGATTTGCAACTTGGTTTAAAAGAGTAAAATGAAATTAATAGTGTGTGATCCTAAGTTGGTATTACTATTGGCACCAAGCCAAGTCCAAAAAGAGTTTTTGATGTACAAATAAAAAGTAAAAGATAAAGTAAATTAACTTATAATGAAAGCATTTAAAGATGTTTTTTAATACATAAAGTAAATTAACTTATCAAAGAATTCTAAGATGCTTTTTAATATTTTCATGATTTAGTAACAGTAAGTTGTCACCATTGTAACGGGGAGTTGTTGCGACTATAGCAATGAGTTTCCCTCACTGTAACAATGATTTTTTTAGGTTCCTATACCAATAGGTTTCATCTTTCATGGTTGACAGTGGAAGGGCTAAATATGATCATCATTGCAGGTTGCAAAGGTTCCATACTTTTGTGTACACACTATGAGAATTAAAAAATGAAAAGAGGGTATGCCTCAAAAGAATAATCAAAAGGAAAGAAAATCAAATGGTCAAAAGAAAAGTGAAAATGAACCCCAAACTAAAGACCAAGAAAGTGGCCAATCAAAATGCCACTACTATCTTTGGGCAGTATCATACTCTACAAATACTGCTGCTAAGCATACTTAATGGATGGCCCAATAGCCTAATCTGGACCATGCCATGTTTAAATTTCTTGTTGCAGAATAGAGAATGTTTCCTGTCCAAACAGCTCAAGCTTGGCAGATGACTAGCTAGGTAGAGAAATGAAGGAGCCCAACTGCTTAATATGGGTCCTTGGATGAAATAAGGGCACATTTAGATAGGAGGGTACTCAAAATAAAAGGAGAACAATCAAGGTCTGCTAATTCAAGTGCACCCACTTCATGTGAAGAAAAAATGTTAGGATTACTAGGTTGGGTAAGTAGTGCAAGGTTGCAGAAATGAAGGGCCATCACCAATTGGCTTATCAAGCACAAGACTCATTCCATTCAGGATATTGGCATCAAAGCAGAGGTTTGAGGAAAAAACATTGGAAGCATGTCTAATTTCCCCTATTTTCCCCAAACATCATTTACTAACATCCCCAAGGGACTTGAGATCTGCTCAATGTCCTGTTCATTCAAGTTCATGACAGAGTACCAGGTCAAACTATGAAGTTCAATCAAGGAAAAGAAGCCACATTTTTTGTGTAAAAATCTTTACTCTCATTTCATTTACCTCCCATTCCTAAGTTTTACTTCTTAAAACTTAATCTTTGCCCCTACACTCACCTCACAATGTCATATTAACAACTGATATATTCTTTAGCTCCCTAAGTCCCCCCTTCCCTAATTCTATAAAGATCTATGAAAAATTCCCAAAAAAAAAATCTGGGTAAATACCCTCCCCCTAGCACTATAGCTATATAGCCCTCTCCTGGGGAATATTAACCCATCAGGGGTTAATATTAACCCTCTTTGCCCCTAAACTATGGTTTTCAAATAAAAAACTTTGGCTAAAAACCAAAAATCCATGGTCCCCGCCCTCATTAACCCTTCCTACCCCTTTTTCCGCCCTAAATACATTTATTATAATTTTTTTCAAATAAAAACATTTATAAATGGGCGCGAATAAACATAAAAACCCAAAATCCTAAGGTTAAAGACCCCCCCGCGCGCGATTTATTTAAAACCAATAAAATAATTGGCGAGTCCCCCTCTGTTAATGCGCCGTCATATCATTTCCCCCGCCAGCCGTCTGATCGTGGGCGATCTAATCCAACGATGGGCGGTCATTTTCCCACAGAACGTGCCCGACCTTTTGCGTCCGGGGGGATTAGCGGATTACCGCCGTACCCCCGCCACG
>APFE030922734.1:345736-356130 GCA_000404065.3 Pinus taeda
TTCATCACCTGAATCATCCCCTAAATCTTGTGGAGTAGATGTAGTAGCAGCAGTTTTCTGTTTCCCTTTGGATTTGTTAAATTGAGGTATTTTTTTCAGGATGTAATTTCCAACAGTTTTTCTCCTCATGGCCTGGTTTAGAACAGTGTTTACAGATCACTTTCTCACTCTCATGTTTGATAGATGCATTCTTTTTTACCTTTCCCTTGTAGTTTTTCTCTTTGTTTTTCCCCTTAGCGGGCTTGTTTCTACCCTCTTCAAATGTGTTTTTCCCCTTGCCTCTAAATGGGTAGCTTGGACATCCAAGCTAGTAGGGTTAAACATGAAGATGGTGTGCCTAAGGTAGCTATGCAGGCCACCAATATATTTCAGCGAGGTGTCCTAGGTCTGTAAATCTACCCCTAATAAGAGAGCTCTTCTCCTGAATTCTTGGGTGTAGTCTTGGACATTCTGACCCTTAAGTTGTCTGAAATTTTGCCAGTTCATGATGGCTTTCTGCATGTGAGCAAGAGGATAAAATTGTTTTTTAATGGCTAACATAAAGTCAGTCCATGTTAAGGTAACCTTACCAAATTTCTTGATCTTCTCTTTGGTCTTGGCCTCCCACCAGACCAATGCTGCTCCATCCATTCTCAAAGAAGCCAACTGAATTTTTGTGGCATCATCATGCATATTCTGGATCCTCAAGTAAACTTCCAACTGCCTAATCCAGTTGTCAAGCTTTTCTGCATTCACTTCACCATTAAACATAGGCAATTCGAATTTTACATCAAGCTTCAAAAAGGACTTTTTCCAGAGGATCTATGTTTATGCACAGAAGAAGAAGACGAGGATGAAGAGGAAGGAGGCGACGATGGGGGTGGTGGATCACCATTACCTCCATGTCCTTTCTTGGAATGATCATCATCCTTCTTACCTCTTGAAGAACCCTCTCCTTCAAGTGGATGTTTGGACCCTTCTCCAGCCAATTTCTCATTTCTTTCTTGGTACAATATCTTCAACATTTCAGTGAGGTCCAAGAAAGCCTTTCTGAAGACTCTTTCTTCTTCTCTTGGATCCGTGTCTTGAGGAATTTCTCCTTCATGTTCAGACATTCTTGAAGCTTTTGCTGAGACTCTTGAGGGTGAAATTGAAGGTGAAGGTGATGGCTCTCTGGGCTTCCTCCTTGACTGAGGATTCTCCCGTTCTCTAGTCAATTGTCCTTCCCCTCTTTTAAGTTTCAACCTGGTAAGCATCAATACTTGCAAGATAGTTAGAAGATCTTTGCACAAAAAACAATCAAAAAGACAACTACACCAGAGATTGACTGAAAGAGCATTTATCTACTTTGCAATTGTATAACAAGAGCATTTCGAAGGCTTCCTGGCTCGTTTCAGGCTTTGTCTATAGCTTATTTGACTGATTTTGATATAAAGAAACAACAACCTAGCTCTTATACCACTTGATCTGAATTTGAAACTAATTGAAAAAGGTTTGCAAGGTATTCAATTTAGTAGTAAACATGTTTAAAAGATTCCCATGTCTTGCAATAAAGAAACAAATGAAATTTTCAGCTGTTCATGATCCATTCAAGCATAGCAGAGTTATTTCCTTTTACTGTTTAACACATTAAAACGAATTTGTTCTACAAAACAAATCAACCACAGATGCAAAAGAAGTTGATGAAGCAGTTCACCCCTCCTGGGCTACGTCTGCTGGGTCCAAGGCTCCCAAATGGGTAAGTCCTCGTTTTAATTAAATGCTCAAAATGAATTTACAGCTGAATAAAAGTCTCTACAGGTGAAATAGACTGTAAAATGAGATTCAGAACAAATGAATCCTTCAGGATTGACTGTTGGTTCACCTCCAATGGATACCTGCAACCTGAAACAGTTCTCACAATACTGGGCATTGGTGGCTCCTAGAACTTCCACGGCTCCAAAACCTGTGCAAATGACCTCTAATGACTGAAATACCTATGCCAATGGCTTTAGAATGTCCAAAATACCCAAAATAAAAAAACAATTCGTCCAAAACCGCCTTTCCTAGCCAAAGTTATGGCCATTTAATGGTAACTGCCAGTTTCCCCTAAAAGAACTCCAACTAACATTAGTGGAGGCCAGTTAGCTCCGCCAAATTTGGCGCCACCGCCAAAAATCCCGCCAACTTCGCCTTAATCGCTGGCTAAAATTTTGCATGTGACCGTTTCAGTAACTTGGCGGTTTATGCGTAGGATTCCGCGCTGGTGGTTAGGTGCTGGCCCATGGTTTCGGGCTCGGTCATATGGCATGGGAGGCGCTGGCCCTTAGGGGCTGGCCCCCCAACTTTTCCCGCCCACCATAATTTAAACGTTAAATATCAACTGTTTCCGTTGACTTTCAATTCACGCGGTTGTGGTGTATTGGTAATGCGTTAACCTTGTTCAATGGAGGTTGGGGGTTCAATGCACAACCCCACCAAATTTTACCATATGCGCCCATTGCTTACGTCACCTGAGACATGTGGAGGCCTTCGGGCTTGCCACGTGGCAGATTTTGATTGGCTCATACAAAGGAATATTCCATGGAATATTCTCCATGAATATTCTGTGGAATATTCTTTTTAAAATTTTTTTTTGAAAATTCAAAAATTAAGGGTTATTGGGCGATTTTGTTTTTGCCATAACTTTCACATACGGTGACCGTTTTTCAAACCGTTTGCAGCGAAGGAATCGGGAGGATGAGCTCTATTCGTTCGTTTAGGTTCAAGCCAATTTTGAGCACTTTCATTTTTGAGCATTTTTCGACACTTGGGACTTGAGCCCCTGATCAAAGGGAACTTGTCTTAATCTCAATCAACAAAGTCTATCTATGGTCCAACTTGGTGTTCGCAACCATTATAAAAAAATGTTGACGCTCATATAAAGGAACAATTGTCCAGTGGAATGCATGTGTACCTTAGCGCTGCAACTGCTAGTATACTAGAATGCCCTTTGTGTACATGGTTCATTTAACCATCGTATATGCATACTTTTACTTATACCTATACATTTAATTCCCCTACACCATCATCATCCTAGGTTTCCTTTGATTACCAGTAACCATGCTCTAGGTTTTCTTGGTTTACCCTTAACCATGATCTAGGCTTTGTCGATTGACCCTAAACAATTCTTTGGGTTTTCTCGATTGACCCTTAATTATACTATGGGTTTTTTCAGCTAACCCTCAACCATGCTACAACAATCCCTATTGACTTCCCTCTCACAAGTGGTTTCTGGCTTACCACAAAACTACACCACAAATGGTTTTTGGCTTACCATAACCTACACTTACATGGCGATTTTAAGATTACCATGAACTTCATGGGGTACACATGCCTTATCAGGCTTACTGCGCAACCGAATTAGGTACATACTATTACAAAATTTTCCAGGAGCACTAGAAAACATCGTAGACTTGCTTATAATTACAATGTGCGACTCACGCTACAATCTAATCATGAGTATGCTATTATTCAACACACGACACAATATTGTCCACAATCTTTGTTACTGCCACAACCATTATCTTCTATTGTCTTATTGTTTCTATTTTCTTTGCATAACACGAGATAATAACACACATTTATGACAATGATATGAGCTTCCTCTATAGTTGTTCACATCGTGGGTGTCTCGATGTTTTATCTTCGTTCAGTATTTGTCTTGGAGTTTCTCTTCTTCATGAGGAAGTTGTTAGAGTATTCAATTCTAACAAAATCACACTCACATAATTGGTTGACTAGACTTAATATGTCTCTTATACAAAATGTAAGGATTCTAAAAATTGAAAATTACAAAAAAATAAAGTTCTACCATAAGAAAGTTCTCAAGGCATTTCTTTGATGGATGCCCTTTTCTTTCTATGGCATATCCAAAGAAGACGTGAAAATGACACAACCTTTGGAATAAGTGATCCATGAATTGAGAATCTTTTCCGATTGGTTATGTAAGATGTTGATCTGGGGAATGCTTTAGCGAACATTCTTAAATATTCATAAGCATACTTTAAGAAAGTTATTTTTCATTACATGCATTTGAAATATATCTTCATTGGTAAGTTGCACCATATTGTCCATCCATCTCACCTTTGAATAACACCGTATAGGAAATCACACAACCCCCAATGGAAGATAATTCACATCAGCAAAGTGCCACAAGCAACATATTGTGCTTGCTCCATTGTAGAGCTCTCAACACAATTTGTGTGTACAATAAGATCTACTCTCCAACTCAACAACCATGAATAATAAAGAGCATTGCATTAATTGGAAGGTGCAATTTGAGAGTTAGATAGGAATGAAATCATAACGAAGGAAAAAGATGCAAGTAGAACAAAGAATTTGAAGTTAAAGACAAAGGAATAACCTTTGGGATCTCATGAAAATAGCTAAATCAAATGACACAACTATAACATGAACCCAATATCAATCATTTTTTTTTTCTTGGATGGGGTGGATTTCATCTATTACCACAATAATCACTAGGTGCATCATATTTGTCCTTAACTTAGACATGGGTTAATTGGGGTATTGAACCAAAGACCTCATAATATTTTACATAACATGGATTAATTAGAGGATTGAACCAAAAACATCATAATATTTTACATAACACATATACATAATTTTCCAAGTAAAATATTCTAATAACCAACCTACTATAAATCTTATAAAAAACATATTTTTTTATTAAGAAAGAATAATACACCACCATTATTTTTCTTTAAAATTTAATAACTTTTAACTAAAACAAATATCCAAAAAAGAGTAAATGTGATTGAAGGAAACACTATTAAAATTTCAAAATTATATCAAATTATCATGTCGCAATATTGATAACATTGTGAGCATATTCAATAATGTTGGTAAGCTATGGTTTTTTTACTTTGAGAGCCAAATTTCCCTATGATGAATAATTTAATTCTTAAATTCCATTTGTGAGAAGGCAAGGTCTTCCCTAATAGATATGTCGTCCGTCGTTATAAATCTTAGTTATCCTTTGAAACCGCGGTTTGGAAAAGAAGGGACGAAGAAGTCTTTAAGCCAAGGAATCCCCTAAGTTGCCGAAGCTTAGAGGAAAATTGGAATAAGGTTGCGCTGCCCATTATGTTTGTTGGTACGGGAGTGTGAAAATAATATTTATTGAGAGGAGTAAATTGAAAAGTATCGATAGTAGATATTGGAGTATTATTATTTTTAAGTCGGTACAGCAAAAACAAAAGGAGGGGAAAATTTAGTAGTAAAATTTTTGTTGCACAAATTTCATATAGTATAAGGAATGGGAATTTTTTGTCGGCAAACTTTATATGACGTAAGAATTTTGAAAGTTGTGTGTTGATTATGGTTGGAATGTCAAAGAATAGGATTTTTTAATAAGAGGTTATATATTAAGATTAGATTAAAGATATTTGGAGTGTTTTCACTCTATTTTATAAGAATTGAAATTATAATATTTAATAATGAATAATTAATTATTATTTAAAATTTTACACATTATATTTAATAAAAATCAAAGCTAATAAACCTGAGGCTGATAGTAGCCAATCAAGTGATTATCTTAAATAAAGATGAAATGTTCCCATCTTGTGGCGTAATTACCCGTGGACACTCACAACTTAGATGATTTAGTTACTATAATTTAACATTAATTGGTTCAATTCCTTTGGCTCGCGTTTTTCTTTGTTCGTGTATACACAGGTAAAGGTAATATGTTATAAAAGATGAAAATGTAGAGTTTAATAACTCAATGACATTAACGCTATTTTTTAAAGGAGTTGTTTATAATGTGATTTTTTTGGAGATTTTGGTGACGGAATTTGGTGGAAGAAATTGAGGTTAAATCTTGATTAGTTGCAGTTAAAATGGTTTTTTAACTGCATATTTGGATTTAGCACCCTGAAAAACCCCTGGGACGCTTTGATTATGCAGAAACTAGCTATCAAACTTGCGATTCTAATAAATTACTGTCGGATTTTGACTGGAAAACCCAACCTGAAAAACTTTCAAAAAATCACATTATAAACAACTGCTTTCTTAAATTTCCTCTTCAACACTTCAAAAAAGCACGTGTTGAAAATCTCCCTCTCCCTGTCATTTTTTTTGGTGAACCGTCAACATTAACAAGCGATGGTAGGATGGAGTACTCGCAACTGCTCCCCCGATGGAATGGGGCGGTGGAAGGTTGTTGGACTTCTCCGCTGATATAGGGAAAAGTTGCAAGACATTTCCGCTGATATAGGGAAAAATTGCAACACCAGCTCACCGGTTTAGTTTAATAAACATTTTCTATGTCGCACAACATTGGGAAATGCAAATTCGGTCGCCGCATACAGGTATGTAATTTGTCGTATTTGACAGCTGAATATGAAATCAACATGTCAAGATTATCGAAATTCTAATTCGTCAAATAAGCTGGATAAGAAATCAACATGTCAAGATTATCGAAATTCTAAATCGTCAAATATTATTTAATTAAAATGAAGTAGTCTACGTAAGCGGAGAAATTCACTGGATAGCCAAAAATGCCTTGGATGGTAAAAAATGGCAAGAATATGCTTAATTTTTTTTCCCAAAATTTTTTATAAAATTAATATTTAAATTATTTTTTACCATAGAGTTTGATTTAGCACCATTAAAAATTTCTAAAATACTTAAAATCTTAAAATTTAACTATTATAATTTAAATTTACAAAAATCTCTACCAAATTTTCCCCAAACTTTAAAACAAAAAACATTCCATTTAAACTACTGTTGTAATTAGTATTGTGTAGGACTATGGCAATTAGTATTGTGTATCCGTCAATCACGCAAGGTATTCGTCATAAATTCTAGTCGATAGTTGTACGGCTTGGCATAAGCAGCTTAGCGATATGAAATCGACATGTCACGAATATCGAAATTCTAAATCATCAAATCGTATTTAATTAAAATTACGTATCCGTCAATCACGCAAGGTATTCGTCATAAATTCTAGTCGATAGTTGTAGTCAGTCATAAATTCTAGTCGATAGCTTGGCATAAGCAGCATACGATATAAGTAGTCAGTGATATACGCTTTAACGATTATTATTATTATTATTTATTTTAAAATTTATTATATTAATTAATAAATTTATTTACAATTTTTTAAATTATAAAATTTGAATGGTGGTAATTAATTCATATATTAAAATAATTATAATTTTTTAAAGCCCTAAAAAATTTATGTATTTAAATACATTTTAAATAATAAACTCTTATTATTATTTAAAAATTATGATGATCAAATTATAACCCAAAAAATTATTAACTAAATTACACCTATTATCTATATAAATTAAAATTTATAACTTAGCAATGATAACTTTGGACCTTAATGATTAGTGATACTAGCCATGCACTATTAATTAAAGTATTTAATGAGATTGAGTGTTCTCGGTTATCCTAATCCGTGTAAGCTCATTTGGAGTCTAAATTTCCATAATGCATTTAGTGTTAGCTTTGTTATGCTCCAGTAAGTGCCAGAGGTTTTAAGGGACATGGATAATGCTTAATTCAATCTCCACTATTTCCTATGAATGAAGGGTAGATGACTCCATAATAAAGTAGAATTATAGATTATATCTTTCAAAAAATAAAGCAAGTCTTTGTTCAAGTGACCACCAACACCTATCTATATCTATTCGTACTTTAATGTTACGAGGCAATGCAAGCACCATAATAGAGGAAATCAACATTAAAAAGAAGGAAAAAGAGGGCGTAAAATGAAGCAATAACTTTCAAATCTTTCTCGTTTCTTCTAAGGAAGCGCATTCTAATTATTTTGTGCATCATGATTTCATGGTGGCCAGTCATAACTAATAATATGCCCCAATCACCTTTTATTCCCATTGTTTAAGAACCAATTTTGGATTGCTCTAAGGATTCTTAATAATATCCGTTAATCATTGCCCCCATCATAGGGATCTTAATAATTTTGGTCTACTTTTAATTTCAATTTTAAAGAGAGGGGTGGGATAATTTCATAAATTTGAATTGGAAAGGAGAAGTTTACGTAAAAGTTCATCTCTCAAAGTAAAATTAGGAAGAAGATTTTTTTGATATTTAATTATAAAAATGTTTAATTAATATAAAATGTTAAATTAGAATATTTTTTTTGATTTTTAATTATAAAAAATGTTTAATTAATATAAAGATAAAAAATTAAATAATAATGTTTTTTAATAGTTATATTGAAAAAGTTTATTTGGGGTAGCTCAAGTGGCGATGGTCGTGGAAATGAAGCCTTACAAGAGACCTTGGGTTTGAAGCATGGAAATGAAGTCTCACCAAACCACAGATCTTGGGTTCGAATTGTGTCCTACCCTTGCTCCGTAGTAGGGTGAATAATGGACATGTAAACATGAAAATCGGAGAGTCCTACAGAGCTTAACAAAAAAATGGTGAATAATGGACATGTAAACATGAAAATCGGAGACTCCTACCGAGTATAACAAAAAAGAATAGTAATGTTGGAAAACATGTTTATTTTAAATTGTTTTTTAAAACTTCATTTATAATTATCAATAAATTATTAAATAGATAATAGGGATTTAATTTTATGGAATATTTTAGAATATTATTAGTAATAATCACAACTCAAAAGTTGAAATTTTCCTCAAAAGTTGTTAGGTTATTTTTGGTTTTTTAATTTAAATGACTAATTAAAAAAAATATATTATATGAACATGTATCATGTGAAATGATTAATGGCTTTTTGAGAGTGACAATTGATAAGTTATCCATATTTACTCATGATTTTGTAGCAAAATTTATTTAGAGGTTAATAATATCCATAGTAAAACAAGGTTAATCTCCATAGCTAAAACTCTTGCTACATAATTTTTCAAATGTACATATATTAAACTCATATATTAATTTTTTATAATTACTAATTATGCTAATAAATTGAAAATAAAATTATAATCTAATTAATTTTATATTTTTAAAATTTTATTAATAAATTATTTTAATCTAAAGATGTCATTGAAACATCTTATTTTTATCTCAAATACTGTTTTGATTTCATGATTTAAGTAAAGATTTTCCAGAAAATTCAGTAAAAATCTTACCTTTTATCAACAATTCAATCATGAAGACAAAATTCATCTATTTATATTATAATACAATTATATTTTTCACATTATTCAATCATTTAATTTATAACTTAATAATAATATAAAAAATTTAACAAAACATATAGAATTTAAAATAACACATTAAAAACAAAAGAAAATATAAATTTTCAAACTTGACTCAATATATTTCTTTACAGAGTTGTATTTAGTGTAATTTTTTGGATTTTCTAGTGTGTGACCTGCGGAAATAATTGAGATGAAACCTTAATTTGTGTTATTTAAACTGATTTTTTCCATGTGTATATGGATTCAGCACCCTGAAAAACCCTAGAGCACTTTGATTGTACAGAGGTTACCCATTAAACTTGTGATTTCAATACATTAGTACCAAATTTTCAAAAAAAAAACCTAAAAACCCACCAAAAGTCAACCTAAAAACAAATGGTTGTTCTCTTTACAATTACATTGTGCTCTTAACTTAACTTTCCACCGTACGACTGTTCAAAGCGGAGAACGGAAGTACGGCTATCGTCTGATTTCAACTCCTAGCCGACGTGGATATTTTAGGACTATATACATTTTTGAATGCGTAAATTTCAATTTTCCCACTCTGCTGTCGTCATGAAATTGACGAAATTCCTGGTAGACAACAATACACGTAGGCTTTGTCCAAAGGCAGAATAAACTAGCGGCCGCAGGCCAGTACGATAATGTAAACTGTAGCGCTAAGAATGTGATAAAATTATAAATGTAGCATTAAGAATACGAAAAATTATAAATGTAGTACGATAAGTTGCTATTTTAAAATATGAACAAAGTTTCTTTGTAGTTTTTTTGTTAAGCGAAAAGTATAAATTTGTGGAATTTTTTGAAAATTTGAGTTATAATTGTGAAGTGTCATGGTCTTGACTGTTTTAGGGGTTTTTGATGGTGCTTAATTTGTTTCTTTCACAAGAATTAATTTAAACACTCTTATAATTAGATTTCTGATTTTTTGAAGAAGAAAAATTCATTGTCTGAAAGAATTTGTGGCCTCATTAAACAATGCTCATAGTTGTTTTGTAAAACATTCTCGACTAACTTACACATCATTGTGAGAAATTCACCATCTGAAAGAAATTGTGGCCTCATTAGACAATGCCCATAGTTGTTTTATAAAACATTCTTGAATCAACTTACACATGAGTGTGATCTTCTGTATGGAAATGAACTAATCGACAATGTTCATCTATTTTTTCAGGAGTTGTCTATAATGCGACTTTTTGGAGATTCCGGTGACGGAATCCGGCGGAAGAAATGAGG
>APFE030922739.1:0-16230 GCA_000404065.3 Pinus taeda
TTTAAATGGTTAATAAAGTACTGAATTAAGATCAACATATGATGAATTAACTGAATCATAAGTTCACTGGATATACGCTGGTTGCCTCAAAGATAATTGCGTGCACACATGAGTTCCCTTCATTGAAGTAGCGTAAATAAATTTGAGTATGAAATGAAAAAGTTATAGATGATAAATATTGATTCCCCCCCCCCCCCCCCCCCCCAGTATTATTCCCAACAGTTTGACCAATCAAATTTGAATGCCAGGAAAGCGAGATGGTTGGCTGCTCTCAGTGAGGTTGATTTCAAGATCAGTCATATCAAGGGCAAGGAGAACAAGGTTGCAGATGCTCTTAGTAGGAGAGTGAACGTGAATCATATTTTAACAATGAGCTCTTATGGGACAAATTTGCAGGAGTGGATCTTGCAAGTAGGACATCATGATGATAGGCACCAGTTGTTGAGGCATAGTTTACAACAATAGGGTGAAGGTGATATGAATGAGGAGTATCAACTTGCAACAGATGGCTTGTTCAGATTCAGGAACAAGATTTATGTGTCGGATGACAGTGAGTTGAAGAAGCTTATCTTGAGGGAATTTCATGTCAAACCGTATTCAGGTCACCTAGGATATCGTAAGACTTTGAAAATAGTTAAGAAGTTCTACCATTGGCCAAAATTGAAGAAAGATGTGGCTGAGTTTGTTGCGAGATGCTTGGATTGTCAACAAGTAAAAGTAGAGTGTAAGCATCCTGTTGGTTTATTGCAACCTATTCCAATTCTAGAGTGGAAATGGGAGGTCATTTCCATGGACTTCATTACAGGTTTTCTGAGGACAACGAAGCAACATAATTCCATCATGGTTGTGGTTGATAGGTTAAGTAAGGTAGCTCACTTCATTGCAATTAAGTCTACTAATTCAACTAGTGAGGTAGCTCAGATCTTCATCGAGGAGATAGTGAGGTTGCATGGTCTTCCCAAGAAGATTATATCAGATAAAGACATCAATTTCACTTCTAGGTTTTTAAAGGAGTTGTTTGCAGGCTTGGGGACAAAGTCTACTTTCAATACATCTTATCATTCGTAGACAAATGGATAGAAAAAGCGGGTTAATAAGATTCTTGAGGATATGTTGAGGTTGTATGTCATGTATCAACAACGGAAGTGGGGGGAGTATCTTCCATTGATGGAGTTTGCATATAACAATGGGTATCAAGAGTCCTTGAGGATGAGTCTATTTGAGGCTCTTTATGGGTGGATTTGTAATACTCATATCGGTTGGAATGATCTAGTGAACATGGTGTTGATTGGACTGGATATGTTGGTTGAGATGGAACAAGAGATGCAATTTATTAAGAGGAATTTGAAGGCAACACAGGATAGGCATAAGAGTTATGTAGATCAACACATGGAATTCTTGGAGTTTCAGGTTCGGGAGCATGTGTATTTGCGGATCAAGCCTGAAAGGAGCTCCTTGAGGATTGGATCATGTGCCAAGCTAACACCTCAATATTGCGGGCCTTTCGAGATCCTTGAGAGGATTACACCAGTGGCCTACAGACTTTCACTATCGCCAATAGTGAGAGTTAATGATGTTTTCGATGTTTCATTGCTCAAGAGATATGTCCAAGACATTGATCATGTGATTGATTGGTCTATATTACAGGTGGAACCAGAGGGAGAATTCTAGCCAGAACCACAATGCATATTGTAGCGAAAACAACTCATGCTCCAGAATCAAGAAATAGAGCAAGTTAAAGTGCAATGTAAGCACTTTGGGCCCGATGAAGCTACATGGGAGATGGTTGATTAGATAGAAGCTTTGTATCCTCCATTGTTTGTTGGTTCAAGCAAATGAGTTTTTGGCATATGTATATATGTATATGCTGGTTATAAGCATGGTTCTATGATGTGTTATAGCTATGACTTTTGTCCATGATTTAAAAAGTAATTGAATAGTTGATGAATACATGAGATAACAAGTGTTGTTGAAGCTACTTGAGAGGGCATTAGACCTTCTTGGTGATTCTCATATGAAGTTCATAGATATAAGATCAGATACGCATTCATGACCTGTAACTAACATGTTTACCATGTGTTTGACAAAATGTATAGCGTGTTTTAGGCAGTCTAGATAAAGTTATGTCTTCAAGTTTGAATGTTTAACATTGTCGTAATGTTAAATATGATTATGGAAAGTTACAAGAAGTTTTGGGTAGTGGTCTGGAGGCTAGCTTGGAAAAGTGGCTCAGATCTTGGGATCGCTGGCATAGAACAAGGGAATTTAGGCCATAACTGCATGGAAGGAGGCTTACTTGTGCGGTTGAGGCCTATAATTGCACTCGTCTTGTTTGTGTGCAATTGGGGTATTAGGTCAGTGAAAAAGGGTTCCAGCTCAAGGATTGACCACTTGGGGTGGGTTGCAATCTTCTGAGTGGTTTGTGGTCTCTGAGGGATGTCAAAAAAATTGTCGGTTGTTGGCCTCACTTCCATTACCTGAACTTGGAGGTCGGGTAATGTCATAGTAGCACTCATCTCACATTTAACTCGGAGAGCTTGTAAAAACGAATAAATGTGGGAAAGACAATTACATTCACTATCGTTAGTATGGTTTCTCTTGCGACATACCATGACAATGAGTATACAAAATTTTGCATGCCAATATATATAATTTAATAGAAAATATTATTAAAAATAAATAAGTATCATTAAAATAAATTATAATAAATAAATGAATGCTACTTTTAAATTTATTTACTTTATATTTCAATCCTAATATATATTAATAACACATATTAGGAGATTAATATATTTCTTAATTAAAGAAAAATGGAAGCACTTAGTTAAAAAAAGGTTGGATTAAAATCATTTTATATAATATCTAATATTATTAAAAATAACATCAAAATAAAGATAAACTCGGTAGGGTTATTTTACATAATATTTATTTATCATTAAAAAATTATGATTCAATGAATACACATTATTTTTAAATTTAAGAATAAATTAAAATATAATAAATAAATAACTAATAAGAAAAATTAAGATATTATAAAAATGTAATTAATAAATAATGAGTAAGAGGAGGTTGGAGGTGTTTGTTTTTTGGGTAGTCTTGGGAGATGAAGCTCGTGCCTCTTTGGTCGATAATTTTTCTTATTATTTCAGGTGTATCATTTATGGATTGACGTTTTCATCTCTCTTTGATTCTACCTGCGGCCAAGTCTTTTTCGACCCACTTTTCGGGCGGTTTTTTCCTGCTGCAAAAATATACTTTTATGGCGATCTTGTTTAGGTAGCAACTGGTCCTTTTTTAGACTCGTCATTATGATGGAGGACAAGGTCAATTGTGAACTGGATTCTTCCATCACATGTGGCAGTTTCAAAACCAAAGCTGAAATTATGGCAAACAATTCTCATATGTCGGATATCTATCTTGTAGAGACTGAACCTTGCAATGGAAGTTATTTGTCTGATCGCCCTATCTATGCCATTGTTGTAAATCAATCCCCACATAGGCTAGTTTCAGAGTCACAATCAGGCTAAGACCAAAAGGATAACATTCCTTCTTCCTCGCAGAATCATAGTAAAACATTGAAAACAAGGAAGAAGTAGGCCACCATGACAGTTGATGAGGATGTAAGTATTTTTGAAGTCTTAGACCTTATGAATAGATCCCTAGTTGGATGCTTTAATGATAAAATTGTTGGTGCGACGTCCCTTAAATCTTAGACGATGGAGCACTAGCTATCCTTATTGGGAGACATCCCTCCATTTCATATGTTAGACAAGGGTTGGTTCTACATTTTTTTGAAATCCAGTGCCAAGGTGGATCTTCTCATGGAGAAGATTTGGTTTTGGGGAAATTATCTGCTAGATGTCCAAATATGGACCGTAGACTTCGACCCCATTTGAGTCCCTTTGAAAACTCATAGAATACGAGCTTTGCTTCCTGAACTTCCTCTTGCTTTCTAGTCTCATGGAAATTTTGAAGCAATCAAAAACAAGCTTGGCGATTTCGTAGGTGTGGAGAGTGATTGTTTCTCCAAGACTGACAGACGTAACGCTTGAATTAATATCGAATTTGATGTAAGGGAAGGGTTGTTTGAGGAAATCGACCTAGTTTACTGGGACAAGGAATGGTATCAGAGGATAGATTATTGGAAGGTTCTCTTATGCTGTTTCATTTGCAGAGAAATCAGTCACATGGCTGCCAATTGTCTATGCAAGCCTAATGGATATAATCCTCCACGTAATATCTAGACCAAAATGGTGGAGGAACAACCTTTCCAGTCCTCAAAGCAGAAGTTGAATGTCACGGGCCCTGATATAATTCTCAAAGAATCCACAATCATGGAGTCAAATACGCCAACAAGTATTTCTTCACACAATCCTATTAATATTTCATCCTTATGTTATTAAAAAAATGTTGAAGCTCCACCTACATCTCCTCCCTGCCCCCCTATAGTTATGGGTTCTGCCCCGTCTCCCCCACCGAAGAAATACATAGAATTTGGAGACTGTATCCATATTATCCCATACTTTTCCACAGTAAATTTTTCTTCCTCTCCTCTATCGGATGGAAAGTAGACTTCCAATAAATCCATGTATAAGTCTCAACCCCTTGAGTTTGGAGGATGTTGAAATTATGATTTACGTTCAAGACTAAAGGATGACTCTTCATCTTAAGGTGTTTTAGCCTCAGATTACTCAAAGGTTGTCTAGGTGGGAAGAAAATCTGATCTTTCGAAAGCACAAATTTGTGTTGAGGAAGACATCTGGGATTTTAGGAAAAACACCATTTTAAGGGCACTTAGAGCTGAGAAATCCCATGACAAGGCTAAGAGATGATTGTTATATCATTGAATTTGAGGGGGTTTGGGGGCACCCCCAAAAGAAACACCCTTAAAAGGCTCCTCTCAATCCATAAACTAGACATTGTTTTGTTGCAAGAAACTATGTCAAACAGGGACAAAACCCGTGCCATCACGAAGTTGTGGCTCAAGGGATGGTCCTTTTGCACCCTAAACACATCAAGATTATCAGGTGGTTTGTCACCTACATGGAGTTCTTGCTTGCAGGCTATATCAAATTTTTTTATGATAATGCAATTTACGCCGACCTTGAGATTAAAGGACTCAACATTACATGGAGGATTGCAAATATATATGACCTTTATAATGATTGTAAAAAGTTTTGGGAAATCATGATTGAATCGATTTCTTTTGGTGCATTGACATATAGTTATGGGCAGGGACCTTAACTTCACCACAAGTTTGAGTGAGATTTGGAGTAACAACCCTCGCCCAAACCCTTTGGGTCCTTTCTTCTTAAATATAATTAGCTTGTTGGGATTGGTCGATACCAACCTTCGAAACTGGTTTCCACCTAGAGGAATTCAAGAGTGGCAGACAATGTTGTTTTGAAGAGGTTGGATCACTTCTTTTTATCAGATTCAATTCTTGAATCCTCCCTTCTCATAAATTCATGGGTTGATTCTTTTGTTTTTTCAGACCATTGTCTTAGTTTGCTCCACATTGAAGCTCAAGATATAATGTTCGCAACCCATTTAGGTTTAATTAATCCTCGCTAAAACAAGAGGATTTTGTTAAACTGGTAGAGGCAAATTGGACACATATCGACCCAAATTCTAATCTCTTTTGTATGCAACAATTTCAAAAATAATTTATTGTGAGGGACAAAATTAAGGCATGGAGTCATATTTATATAAAGAATTAGAAAGTTTCTCTGATGGAGACTGAATCAAAATAGATAATATATACCATGGCAATGACTCAAGTGTCTTCTCAGTTGTTGACTTGGACGAGCTTCACTTCTTGGAGGCTATAAAGAGAGAAATAATTGCCTAAGATGAGGAGCTTTGGTGGCAAAAGAGTCGAGAAACATGGATCTTTGAAGCAGGCAACAATACAAATATTTTCAATTTGTTTGCTAAATTTAGAAAGAACATGAATTCCACATGGAAAATCAAAAATCATTTCAGAGACATTGTATCCACTTTCAAAGAAGTCGTGGAAGTTGGTGTGTACCATTTTAAGAACCTTTTTAAGGCTCCCCCAAGAAGTCCTATTCTTGAAATGTTGAATGTTCTTAATCTCGTTCCTTTATGAATTTCAGAGGAGATGAACAATTCTCTAAATACATAGCTAAATGAGGGAGAGTTGCTTGCAACACTCTTTGGAATGCAAAAGAATTAGAGTCCAGGGCCTGGCGAATTCATCTTTGAATTCTACATGGATTTTTTGGAATTGTTGAAAGGGGACATGCTTCAGGTAATCAAAGAATTCCAAAGAAAATATTGTATGCTTGGAGCATTGAATTCAACTTGTATCTACCTGATCCTAAAGAAACAAGATGCCAAGTCATTTGAATGTTTTCACCTGTTCTCATGTTGCAACATCTTTTACAAGGTGGTCCACAAAATCATAGAAAATAGGCTAAAAATGATTCTCATCCAAGTCACCACAGAGGAGCAATTTAGGTTCCTACAGGACTGTCAAATTCATGATGTTGTGGTTATCACTCAGAAAACTATGGAATCGATGAAGGCTCACAAGACTTCAACCTTCTAATGAAAATAGACTTATCAAAAGCTTTTGATTTGGTTGACTAAACATTTAACAGACTTTGTCTCGTCAAATTGGGGATGAGACCAATGATAGTCAATTGGATTTTAGGATTCATCATAATTGTAAATCTCATCATTTTAATTAATGGTTGTCCCTTCCCCCTTTTTTTTGGGTTTCTCGTGGATTGTGATAAGGATGCGCCTTATCCCCTTTAGTTTTTTCTGGTTGTTGTCGATGCTCTAAGTAGATTAATAAAAGATGCCATGGGGAAGGGTGACCAAAGAGGCATAAAGGTATTATATAACTCTCATGTTTCCCACATGTTGTTCATAGATGATATTCTACTCTTTCTGTTTGTATCAACACACAATCTTCCCACTATTAAAGAAATTATGGATAGATTTGAGCTCACCATATGCATGCAAATCAATGTCGGGAAGTTGGAGATTGCTTGAGCCTATGCCCCAAATGCCTTCATTAATATCATTCCACATTTTTTATCTTTCAACATTAGATATTTTGAGGAAGGATTTAAGTATATTGACTTTCGTCTCAAGCCAAATGCCTATTAGAAAGTGGATTGGGTCTAGATGATTGAGAAAATTGAAGCAAGAATAGACATATGGGTGAATAGATTATAGATTACTCCATAGGTTGTCGTTTGCTTCTAGTCAAATCAATTATAGAAGCCATTCCAATGTATTGGTCCTCAATTGTGATTATTCCTAAAATATTTATGAAGAAAAATTGTACTTTTTGTGTTTGTTATCTATGGTATGGAGGGAGGCAAAAATTTGGGATTCCCTTAGTCAAATAGAATGATATCGCAAAGCCAAAACTATTGGGTTTTTGGGGCTTAAAAAAATTGCCTTTATTTTGTTAATATTTAGTGGCTAAGTTCTTATGGAAGTGTCTAAATAATAACAAGTTATAGGGGAGGATCACCTGAGATAAATTTTTTTTTTTTTTTTTTTTGGGGGGGTGCGGGGGTTCCATAATCAAATGGATTATAGACCCGTAAAAAACCATCCAAAATGCTTCAGTAGTATGGAGAGCTTTGGTGAGGGCTTTCCCTTTAATTAGGAATTAGGTTGATTAGAAAGTTAGAAATTGTAAAAATGTATGCATTGGCAGGGGTCCCTTGATTGGTGTTGGGGATAGATTTCTTCTCTCTAAACCTTCACAATTGTGGTATTCTATTTTTGTGGGATGCAAAATCAGACAAGTGTCACAAAATTAGGTCCTAGGCACAGGGATCAACTATCGAATTGGGGCTTCACGGGATCTTGCTATTGAATGGAGCAATTATGTCGATTTGCTTATATCCTCTCTTATTCACATATATATGGAAAGTGATGACATTATAGCATGGCTAAAGAATGTTGTGTTATTGATGTTTTGCTTTAGACACCAACAACTTTAAACTTCTCCACTGCTAGTGAGAAGTGTCGGGTGCACTTGCCCTATTGTTTATAGTTGTGTGACCAGGTTCAAGTCCATGTCAAGGCTAGAATAATTGAAACTTATCACCTTTGTGGAGAGAATTGTAACCCACAAGGAAGAATCCTGGAGCTTACAGTCTCATTTACATCAAAAGTTGCAGCCCTCACAAAAGAGTCCAAGAGCTTACAACTTCGTCTTTGTCAAAGTTGTAAAGAACGATCCCGGAGCTAATAACTTAAGAGAAGAGAAAAAATATAAATAAAAAAAGAAACAATTAACTTAATATAACCCTGAAGTATAAAAAGTAAACTACAATGTTTCTTCATTGCAAGAAAAGTGAGTGCACATATTTGCTTTTTCAATGTTTACGTACCGAATTAACCCTTGTGTCTCGTTGTGTTGTACAATAATTTTGTTACATAGCTCGTTGTAGTGAGTGAAATAATTGTTTAAAATGGTAGTATGGGCATATGAATCGACTGCATCAATTGAGACCATCTGTGCAATTAGACATGGAGCAATGTGTCTCCTTGTGAAGAAAGAAATCTCACCTCTATCACTTCATGTTCTCCATTCAATATGGTGTGCAAAATATTTTATCATCACATTTCCTGCTGCCTTACAGTCGTGAATGCGAATGCCATGAATAATTATGTTTGTCACGTTTTGTATGAATAATTAGTAATATGGACGTTGATAAACCGTTTTTAAGGGCACTCTTTCATCAGTCTGCTCTTGGTTATAACAAATTAAAAACAAGCAGTGAGAACCTCGTCCACAACTTTGAAGACACAAGCATCAAAATATTTTGCCTCGTCCACTACATCGGGCTTCACATGCTTATAGTTTAGATGAAACACTAGGCAATTGATTGAGAAAAGTAACATTTGTAAAGCGATATCGCCCCTGGTGAGGATTCTACTCTTCAAAGTTGAGAGGCACTAAGCTAGTTCGAGTAGGTATCTCAAGCCATTTGCAAACTCAAAACTTATCCTACCAAAACTAAATACGATGGTCGCTTATATACAACACCAGAAACCTCCTAGAAGCTAGTTTAATGCACTTTCAGAAGCTGGTTTAATGCACTTGAGCTTTAATATTGATAGTGTATTCATGACCGAGAGAAAAACTATATTTTTAGAACATGAACACACATTTAAGAGAGGGAAAACACATTTAAAGTTTCTTCGAGAGACATAATACCTTTTAAAAACACTCATGGCTTGTGACACTCATGTCTTGGTCACAAAAGATGTAGCCTTCTTTATAATAGGGAATAAATCTTCTTCCTTTTCTTTGAGGGAAAGTAAGGAGTGCCTTTCTTTTTTTTCTTTCTTTGTTTGAGTAACATTAATTAGGAAGGGGGACCATTTTTCTTCTGTGGCAAGGAAGAATTTGTACGGCATGGTATACAAGCATAACTAGGAGGCATGGACGTGAGAATACTATGAGGTCATGGGGATGTTAATTGTAAGATAAAGGCGACAAACACTGGTGTGGTAAGGCGAGAGATATAGTCAAGCTTGCATTGGCAAGCGTTGATGAAAATTGTTGTCAACATCTGCCAACCAACAAAAGTGTGTTGGTTCCACGGGTGCACAAGGGAAGATTTCAAAAATTTGAAGAGGTGTGGAATGAAGAAAGTAGAGGTGATAAAGGAAACATGGCAAAGAATAAAATGTCAGAGACGAGAAGAAGAGGTTATTTAGTTTGAATGAAGACAAGTCTTTAAGGGTTGCACATGGGTATGATGGTGCACTCAAAAGAAAGAAAGAAGGGGGAGGTGAAGTTTGGTCATACAAGTTTTTCAAGGGTGGGCATGAGAGGTTTTAAAGGTTTCTTGCATCTCTTGTTCTCACCAAAACACCATACGTTAATGACAAATAATACACAAGTATATCCCTTCTAATCCATTAATCCACATAAAATTGACCAGGGTTCCTTCAATTTTATGATTACAAAGCAAGTGGAATGGAAGATTGCAGAATTGATTGATGACTAAAACATGAAATGAAAGACACAAAATGGTGAATCATAACAACATCTCCATGGAAGCAAAAAGGAAAGAGACAAAATTCAAAGTCATTTTGATATGAAAGCAAGATAAAACTGAAAAACATAGAAAGCAAAGGAATGATTTTTGTTTTGTTTTGTTGTTTGTTGTTTTTTTATTTATTTATCAGAATTATTTATTTATTTAAAAGTTTATTTATGTGCAAAATTAAGAATTCAAAACTATCTTAGATCATACTAGATAGAAATAGACATAGAGAAGGGGTAATGAATCTTATTTGCAAGGTTTGTGGCTTGTTGGATGGTAGTCATGTAAGGATGACTATCCTGCCAACCAGTTAATGATAATCCAAATGTATTGTTGGTCGTCTTGCAAGACGTGTTAACCAACTAGTGTGTGCCTACAAGTGCACACCATATTGGATAAATAGAAAAATTCATGCGCAACACACTCAAGGTTTACGTCAAGAGACTCATTAATGTGATTATGAACATCCTTAACATCACAAAGTTCCTTAGATATTTCAAATTCATATCTTTAAAAATCAATCGGAACAGTGAATAAAGCATTCCCAGGATTAGAAATGGTGATTTCCTTTTCAATTTCATTGGAGAAGGTCTCATTGTCCATATCGAGAAAGCATGAGGCATTTCCAAGATGAAGAGGGGAGACTTCTTTTTCAAGCTCCTTAAAGAACGAGTCATCTTTGTCCATGTCATGACACGGATTTTCACAATCAAGACTTGACTCTTCACAAGTAAGGACTTTCTTTAGGGGTTTATTAAAGAACGCAACATCATTGATATCAAGGAACTGTAAGGCATTTTCAAGATCAGAAGTGCAAATATCTTTATTAGTCTCTGAGGAAAAAGATTGGTCATGTAGATTATCAAGGGTATCCTCATCTCCAAGATTGAATTCTTCTTTATCACAATTGTCATGAATATCATTTCTTGAGGGATAAATAAGCTCAGGGCTGACTTGAGGTTCATGGATATCATGGTATGCATGAAACATGAGATCTTCTTGGAAAAAGGAGTCATCAAATAGAAATACATGACATGGGGATACTAATTCAACCAGGTAGGGATCAGGGGTGGCCTCTTCGCATGTAGTAGGAGACACAAGTTTAGGATTTGAAAACTCCCACCCATAGGAAACGATAGGATTCTCCCTTTCAAGCTTGTATTGCCTCTTAGCTTAGGAGAGTGTTTGACAAGTCAAAGGGTTATGGCAACTCTCATAAAAGTTACACCAAAATTAGGTTTGTGGGGACAAGGGTAAAGGGAGGAAATCATGGATAAATTTATTGAAGAGGGTTGACCCAACAATATTAGGGTACCAATCTTCTTTCTCTCTGGTAAGAGTGAGAGGAAATAAACAAGAGGTAGTAAGAGTGTCATGAACCCCTGCAAATTGACAAAAAATTATGAACTTATTGATATTATCCTAGGAAGACTCTATAGGGTAACCAACAAAAGTGGGACAAAGATGCCAAGGCAAGCTTTCAGTCAAAATTTTAAAAGAATTATGCATGCTATATGAAACAACAAAATAAGGAACAAAACTAATCTCACCCCAACATGGTCGCGAGAAATATGTTGATGTTTTGCTCAATAAACCAACAACTTTGGTCTTCTAGGTGGCTAGCGAAAAGCATGATGCACTTGCTCTGTTGTTTATAACTGCGTGACTAGGTTTGAGTCCACGCCAAGACTGGCATAACTCAAACTTATCACCTTTGTAGAGAGAATCGTAGACTGCAAGGAAGAATCCTTGAACTTATAATCATCACGATTTCTTATAGGCTTACCGTCATGAATGCGAATGACATGAATATTTATGTTTGTCACATTCTAAAAGGTGATACATGGGCCATTAACAATATGGACGTTGATAAACCATTTTTAAGGACACTCTTTCTTGATTCTGGTCATGGTTATGGCAAATTAAAAACAAGCAACGACAACTTCGTACAACATGTCATTTCCTTTTAACTGTAAAGACACCTCTGTCGCTACATCGAGCTTCACGTGCTTATGGTTCAAAGTAAACAATAGGCAGTCAATTGGGAGAAGCAATCTTTGTAAAGCGATATTGGTCATGGTTATGGTAAATTAAAAACAAGCAACGACAACTTCGTACAACATGTCATTTCCTTTTAACTTTAAAGACAACTCTGTCACTACATCGAGCTTCACATGCTTATGGTTCAAAGTAAACAATAGGAAGTCGATTGGGAGAAGCAATCTTTGTAAAGTGATATTGCATCTAGTGAGGACTCTACTCATCAAAGTTGAGAGGTGTTAAGCTAGTTCTAGTAGGTATCTCAGGCCATTCGCAAACCCAAGACTTATGCTACAAAAACTAAATACAATGGTCGTTTATATACAATGCTAGAAACCTCCTCAGAAGCATTTGGTGTCAATGGCGATCCATGATGGTTGTCAAAATTATTGCCATTCGAATTTTACTATTGTTGTTAGAGCTTTTATCTCAGCTCTCTCTTGGCCGGTCCCAAGAGTATTTGGCTTTGTAGTGCTTCACATTACATATTTATGGAACAATTCTCTGAATAAATGAACTGTAGCGACTTTTGCCTCTTTTCCAATTTCCAATGAATAACCGAATTATTTCCAAATCGGTCTCGTTGCGGAAAATGTTTTAGGTAGATGTCCTGCCAACCTTAATGACTTGAAGCATATAATAACCTTGATATTTCGACCAATGAGCAATCCAGGTATCAGAGTTTGCTTAGTGCTAATTGTCATAACTTTGACCAATATTCATTGTGTGGTCACTTAATAGTACCACAAGACTGAGCATGTTCTTGCTCTCCAACTGTAGTTGGTACATACTCAATGTATATTTCTTGATGCTCCTTACTTCATTATTGATTTATTTTATCACTTAAACAACATCCTTTTTTTTTAGCATTGGTGTTATTCTCATGTATTTACCTTCTCCAAATGGAACAAAATTGTTGCCACTTGCACCCTTTTCTTTCCATCTCCAGGGATTGAATTTGAAGAGTGCTAACAGTAAGGAAACTACTAGCGATAGTCCAATGATGCGAAAATCCCACATGCACCATGGGGAAATGCAATGAATGATTTATAAGTTATTTTTGTTACCTTTGTGTTTGATGATGAGAGTGGCTATGGACTTGCTTCAAGTCGTGAACGGGTTTTCATGTGGCCATGTTATTGTTGTGATGACATAACAGTTATATGTTATCTACTTTAGATGAAAATAACTTCAGCCATGAAAAAGGTTTAATTCAGTGGTCCTTGAATCAAATGTTGACATACAATGTAGGCTTGCACCCCTTAACATATGTTATAGTTGTGATGACGTTGACATACAATGTAGGCTTGCACTCCTTAACATATAGTTGTGATGACATAACACCCCTTAACATATGTTATAGTTGTGATGACATAACACCCCTTAACATATGTTAATAGTTGCCCCTTAACATATGTTATAGTTGAATCAAATGTTTACACACAATGTAGGCTTGCAACCCTTAACATATGTTATAGTTGTGATGACATAACACCCCTTAACATATGTTAATAGTTGCCCCTTAACATATGTTATAGTTGTGATGTTATGTTGAAGATGAAAATAACTTTGGCCATGAAAAAGGTTTAATTCAGTGGTCCTTGAATCAAATGTTGACATACAATGTAGGCTTGCACCCCTTAACATATGTTATAGTTATGATGACATAACACCCCTTAACATATGTTAATAGTTGTGATGTTATGTTATAGTTGAGATGACATAACACCCCTTAACATATGTTATAGTTGTGATGACATAGCAGGTAAATGTTAATTATTTTGATGAAAATAATTTCAACGATGAAAGGTTTAATTCAGTGGTACAACTATAACATTACAGGTAAATGTTAATTACTTTTGATGAAAATAACGTCGGTGATGGAAGTCATCAATTTCGGTGATGAAAGGTTTAATTTAGTGGTCCTTGATTCACTTTGGTGATGAAAGAGCCTACACCCCTTAACATATGTTATAGTTGTAATGACATAATGGGTAAATGTTAATTACTTTTGATGAAAATAACTTCGGCAATGAAAGTCATCAACTTTGATGATGAAAGGTTTAATTCAGTGGTCCTTGATTCACTTCGGCGATGAAAGGTTTAATTCAGTGGTCCTTGAATCAAATGTTGGCATACAATGTAGGCTTGCACCCCTTAACATATGTTATAGTTGTGATGACATAACAAAAGGTTTAATTCGGTGTTCCTTGAATCAAATGTTGGCATACATAAATTCAGTGTTCCTTGAATCAAATGTTGGCATACAATGTAGGCTTGCAACAAAAGGTTTAATTCAATGGTCCTTGAATCAAATGTTGGCATACAATGTAGGCTTGCACCCCTTAACATATGTTATAGTCGTGATGACATAACATGTATATGTTACTTACTTTTGATGAAAATAACTTCGGTGATGAAAGGTTTAATTCAGTGGTCTTTGAATCAAATGTTGGCATACAAGGTAGGCTTGCGCCCCTTAACATAACATTGTGATGACATAACAGGTTTATGTCACTTACTTTTGATGAAAATAACTTCGGCGATGAAAGGTTTAATTCAATGGTCTTTGAATCAAATGTTGGCATACAATGTAGGCTTGCACCCTGTAGAGCCTCTATTCTACACCTACTCATCTACCATTTTCCTCAATCTTTCCTTATCTTTCCTTATCCTTTGCCTCATTTTCACCATAAAACCACCCAGATCATTACATTAGTTGTTATTAAGCATGATTAAGTAAGTTTTGCTAATGGATGACTATTTGTTTAGATTTTGACTTACTTGCAGGAATCCCGCAACTATCTGATGATCCTGTAGCTATCTGAAGATCCTGCAGCTATCTAAAGATCCTGCAGCCTTTTTGTTAAATGCAATGTTCCACGTGTCGGTTTGCCAGATGAGCCACATGGGCACTTAGGTGTCAACGTGCTCGAGGTTCCTGTCCTATTTTTCCAGCCATCCACGTCATCTTTGTCCACGGTCAAAGCTAGGCAAGTCACGGTCAACTCAAGGCAGTTTAGCGGTGATTGTGAGCTGCTTGGTCACGTCATCCTAAACGGTGATTTGTCCACGTTCTACAGATGGCAGGGGACATGATCCAACATGGGATTCATTACCCATGACGACATAACCACTAACTCCTCCACGCAGCCGCATGAAGTGTCAAAGAACCATGAATACGCATAACAGTTCATTTACTTTTCAGTTAATTAGTTGCACGGATAGGCTATCTTAGAAACTTCTATAAATAGCTGCGTCTGTGTACGCTCATTAGGCTTTTTATCAGTTGTATTTTTGATGAACCTGTGTTACATTTTTAAACTCTGTTTTTAAGTGCTATTCTAGCACTCTGTTTTATACATTTTCTGCAATGAAGAAGTAGACATAGCATTGTCTTGAAGTTTCCAGATCTCTGAGTTTTCCTTATGGCTGAATGGACAGAGGGCCCCTGCTCATTCCTGCCACTGTAAAGTATTTTATGTGCAGTAGCATTTTCTTTACTTGTTTATTTCCTTAAACATGTATAGTTTCTTTTATTTGTTTTCCTTTCTTTCAAGCTGATCAGTGTTATTTCCTTGCAGATTTCTTTTAGCCCGGGATTTGTGTGTGTATTTGCTTTAATGTCTAATGGTAGTTGCAGTTGTATTATTCATTATGCTGCCCTCTTTACTCTGTTTTTCTAGATTAGCTTTAGCATAGTTTTACAAGTTGGATGCTAACTAGTTTATGCTCTCTTTATCATGAATAGCTTATCTTTCAAAGAGAACAGAATATTGATTAATTGCAGCTTGTATTTGAGTAGATTTGGCTTGTGATACTAACACTTTTTCCACTTGCTTACACACAATCACATATGTAGGAGCAGTATGTTGGAAAAAGGTCTAGTAGTGTTACAATTTGTCAATTAAAGTAGATTAGAGTTTTTATCAATTCTTGGATTTGTTTTCAGCTACCTTCTAATCGTGTTTTATGCAAATACGCAGTAGAAACAGAGAGTTAGAAGGAGATTATCATTAACATCAATCCTTGAAGTGATTTTCTTATTTCTTTTATTTGCAGCAGTATGGATAGAGACTAATGCCATTGGATTGTGGTCATTTACTTTCAAGTCATTTACTTTCAAGTCATTTTG
>APFE030922749.1:0-15611 GCA_000404065.3 Pinus taeda
TTTGCCTTGATGTTGCACAAGTCCTTTCCAGGGTCCAGCAGGGGTCTCCTCTACTTTGACAAGCCTCACTCACTTCCCAAATGACATGAAAGGTAGGTGATATCTCCTCTCACAAGCTCAAAAAGGAAGCCTAGTTTTCAGCAGCATTTACCCTCAAGAATCTTCAGCTTTCATCCTTTTCTACAACCAACCCAATGCATGAATTTATAGTGCAAATGGAGGAAGTTGCAGGTCCACCATTGAAGGGATAAGTTCCTCCTATAATGGGATAGGCACCTCATATCATGGAGTTATCTCCCTTAGTTATGGAATGGATGAACCAAGGTGGAGCGGACTTGCCAGCGTAATATTCCCTCTAGAAGTGTCTAGAAGTGACCCAAGATAATTTTTTAAGAATGAACTCACACCTTTTTAACTTTTACAGGGGTTCACACCCATCACTAAATATACAGAGCGGTCAAGTTCACAGGACACATGACCATTAGGTGCGGCACCGCAGGGAATACTAGGAGAAAGTGTGAAACCATGGTTTGAGACATTTTTAAGGTCTTTCTCCCATTTTCAAGGCTTGATATGAAGAGCTAAGGTTTAAGACTTGCAAAAGAGGGATGTATGAGTATTGATGGACTCACACAAACTGTAGAAAGTCATGGTGACAATTTTTTGTGTAACACCGACTTCTTTCCTAAAATTTAATATAGGGGAGGGATGCCATTAGCTATGCGCCCTCCCCTCCACCTCACCTACAACCACATGAACTGCATGGGGAGTCGTACGATAGGTGTCCGTCATGGAATTCCACGTGTTGGGCACCGTGTCAAGCTTTCAAAATAGGCTTTTTGACTGTCTTAAGGGTTGTTTCTGCCTCATTTATGTGATGTGTTGTTTCCCTCTTGTTTTTCTGTTCGGGTTTGGTTGTTGGGCGAAGCCCTCCCCGACGATGGCACGGGAAGACTCCAGTACCTGTGCGCTTTGTCCGCCATGGTTGAGTTGATGTCCGCCATTGTTTTCCGATACACATTCATGGTTGGAACATGGTTTCTGTCTTTCTTGTGGTTTTCCGCTTGCAATTGTTGGTCATTCTAGACCACCGATGGTTTAGGGTTTCCTTGATGGCGGTTTAATTCACGCTATTTGTTGTTTGGGGAGGAGCCAGTAGCAGTTTCAGCCAGTTCGAGGGTCTGTCGTTGTTTTCCGATACACATCCATGGTTGGAACAAGGTTTCTGTCTTTCTTGGGGTTTTCCGCTTGCAATTGTTGGTCATTCTGGACCACCGGTGGTTTAGGTTTCCTTGGTGGTGGTTTAATTCACGCTATTTGTTGTTTGGGGAGGAGCCAATAGCAGTTTCAACCAGTTCGAGGTCGAAGGTTGCATTTACAGGTAATTGTAGGTTTTTGTGTTTTTTGTTTGGTTTTTTTGTTGTAAAATTGCTAATTTCCAACTTGTTGCAGGTGTGGCGAGCTCCGGAGAAGGTCTGGCGAGCTCTGGACTTGGACATGGCTTTTATCCAGTAGGATTTTAATCCTACCAGCTATTTCTGATGTGTTTTTCAACACAAAACACCTTATTGGAATTTTTGTTAACTTTGGATGGCAGGTTTTGAGGTTTTAGGGTTTGGCAGGTTAGGGGTTTAGGGTTTTGCAGGTTTCCCATCATGTTTCCCATCAGGGTTTTTGCAGGGTTTAGGGTTTTGGGAAAAAATCTAAATTTTGTAAGCCTTGGTTAGGGGTTTAGGGTTTCTGTTGCTCCTCTTTTCAGTGGCTTACCTCCTCTTCTCCGCTCCCTGTAGCAGCTTTCCTTCCCTCTGTTAGGATGCAGTTCATTCTAATAATTTATGCTCTAAGCGGAATCTGGAACTATACCTCCACATCTTATATACTGTGGAGACATAACATGAATTTTCATTTTCATTTTATCAGCATGTATTTGTATTTCACTCAAATTGAAAGAAAGTTGATTCACAATTTCTTATTTTCACACACTTTCCTCAAACCATATGGTAGTTCTTAGATTTGAGATATTTATAGGGATTGTG
The DNA here is from genome assembly GCA_000404065.3 of Pinus taeda. Classification (NCBI taxonomy): domain Eukaryota; kingdom Viridiplantae; phylum Streptophyta; class Pinopsida; order Pinales; family Pinaceae; genus Pinus; species Pinus taeda. Next base: position 2,037 of record APFE030922749.1, read on the forward strand.
GGAGGTGCTTTATTTAGCGTTGACTTATTTTTCTCTTTCTAATTATTTTGTAGGATTTATGAACACCAACATATCAGCAGGATTGGTGTATGATTCAAGTTTAGAGAAAAGCACTGTGAGCCACTTCCAGCTCCTTGCAGAGGATGTAACATGTATATTTCTCTTTCTGAAATATAAAGATTTTTTCTTTCCAGATATATATATATATATATATATTATATATATTATATATAGCTATATATATATATTATATATATACTATATATATATATATATATATATATATTTTATATATAATTTTATATATATTATATATATATATATATATATATATCTTTATATATATATATCTATATATATATATATTTATATATCTATATATATTATCTATATTAATATATATATATATATATATATAGTAATATATATATATATATATATATATCATATATATATGCATTATGTATGTATATGTAGATATATATACATATATCCAAGGAGAGAAGTTTGCAAGTTTCAAATTTATAGCACATCTCAAATTGTGCAAGAATATTAAATGAAGATTGAGAGCAATGGTTGCAATTTGATTTCTATGTACTTTAGATGACGCGTGGATAGAACCATAATGTTGTTAGCATTTCAAAGCAATAAAACAACCTAGGTTGTAAGCCAAAATATTTCTGTCACAAGGAAAAGACACAATCCATCCAAAATTCACATCATAATATGGTTACAACCAAAAACATATGACACCCCTATTCTTTATGACCCTGAGAATCTTGTAAGATTTCTACATTATAATAGACTATAGATGTTCCTTCTAAAATGGATTTTGGCTACAATGTCGCACACATTATGAAATAAAACAACCTAGGTTGTAAGCCAAAATGTTTTTGTGACAAGAAAAAGATACAATCCATCCAAAATCCACATTATAATGTGGTTACACCAAAAACATATGACACCCCTATTCTTTATGGCCCTAAGAGTCTTGAGTGCCAAAACTCCCCGAGTTACCTTCTTAAGCTAGGTAGGTTGGCCTACCTATCAAGGGTTGATTAGGAAATGGTTGATTGCTGCCATATGATTGAATCTAATTTGCAGCTTCCAACCATGGAGGTATTGAGTACCCATACCTCACATTTGCACTACTGACCCCTGCATTAAGTGGAGGTGTGTAATGAGCATACATAGAATTGACACCAACTCTAGTAGGAATAAGGCAAGTGGGTAAACCCTCAGTTTGATAGTGAGGCACTTGAATGTTTATGAGGTCTTCGAATAATGGTGTATTATCTGCAATGGAGTCCAATGAGTTTGAAATAATCCTAGTTTCATCAGCTATTCTTGTATCATTGTCAACCATATTGATCATTCTTTGTTCCTTTTCAAGCATTTGTTGTGCCTTTCGTTTTTCCTTTTCCTGTATTTCCATTTGTTTTTGTTGGTCCTTAATTTTCCTTGCTTTATCTCTTTCAATCCTTTCATCTACTCAACGTTGCGCTGCAACAATCCTTGTTGCCTTCTTCTCCTTGACTAGATCCTTCTTTTTCTGTTTTAATTCTTGCATTTCAAATTTCTTTTTTCTTAAGACTCAACTAATAGGTTTATATAGTCCTCTGAGGTCACTGAGTAACTATGAGCTTCGGCTTAGACGAAGACTACCCGGTGCACCTTGCTTTTTTTTCATTGATACTCTCTCTACTGGTAGCTTTAGGAATCGGCCAAGTGTCTTCTCCACCCCTTCCACCTGCATGTCATTGCTTGGTACTTCCCTTTCAGTATCTGATGGAACTGATTAAACTATATCATTATCTTCATTTGATGCCTCATTATGTGCTTCATCTTCTTCCATTGTTTTATTGTCCACAAAAAAATGAACAATTTCACTGTTCAATTCTACTGGTTGTGAGGGCATGTTCATGCTTTCTTCATTGGTTGTTGAGACACTATGTGCATTCATATTAATCATTTCTTCTGCTAGCCATGAAGGTGGGGTTACTTGGCTTGGCAATGTCAATTGGTCATTGTCAACTGCATGTTCAACAATGTTTATTAACAATAATAGCAACAAGAGTTTCATGTTCTTAAGTTGATGGAACGATCTCCATGTTACTGTGAATTTGTTCATGGTTATATTGTGTTTCACATACAGTTTCATCATCTTCAGCATATAAGTGTCCTTGAGATAGGGAAATCATATTACCAGCTGCAATAACATCATCTTGATCATCTACTTCTTGCACTTCAACACCTGTTTGGGCATTCCCTTCTTCCTGACCATCGACATGAAACGCTTGGCTACAACTAGTATCATGCATAAGAGCATCATAGTTCAGTGGCCAGATTCCTGTCCTCCTAAAGCCAACCTTGATATTTTATGGTGTCAAAGCCCTTTTGAAAGCTTTACTTGCAAGCTCTGCTAGCTCGAACCTTTTCACCTCAACCCCTGGATTCTTTGTCATCCATGCAACGCACTCCGACCTGAAATAGTTCTTGAAAGGGCCAAACACACTAATATCAAGGGGTTGCAGTCTATGAGTGGTATGAGCGGGAAATGTCAACAAGTCGATGCCTAAATTGTTTGCTTCCTCAATTGTTTGTACAGCCATGTGGCTCCCATGGCCATCTAATATCAATAGGTGTCTGTTATTAGGCGAGACGCCACCTGGTACCGATGCAACAAAGTGAAAAAACCAACTTAGAAACAATTCTTTAATCATCCATGCATGGGGATGTACATCCATGCATGCACTTGGTTCACAGTTCTATATATAGTTTTTCAGTTGATTTTTACCTTTGAATAGATAAAACCCTGGGATTGAAGTACCAATTGCATTGACACAACATAAAATAGTTATCCACTACCTCCTCTTAGGCAAAATCTTTGGCACATTTTGGCTCCCTCTCTTGGAAATTACCTGCATGCCACAATTCCTCCCCCCATGTAAACCTGTTTCATCACAGTTCCATATATGGTCTACTCCATAAGAATGTTTATCGTAAGCACTAGAAAGTGTGTCATAGAACTTTTGCACAACTACAGGGCACAAGTTTAATACTCTATCTCTGTGAAGGCCCTCAGCAGTAAGCAATACAAGTTCTGGATGCCTTTTTTTAAACCCAAACCACCATGATTTACCAGGAAACCCATCTTTGAATGGGTTTGGCCTCCCTTGACAGATTTGACCAACTGTGGATTTGAGTTGTATCAACTCTAGCCCATGTCCCAATTGGGCCATCTCTTTACACCACTCAACCACCTCGGCCTCCTCCTCCTCAGTCATAACTATAAGAGGCCCTCTACATTTTGTATGAGTCAGTCCTTTTATCCAATAATGTATTGATGAGGGTGGAATACCATGTTTTTTTTGCAGATTCCTGAATTGAGTATCCATTAAACTCTATGTCGTCAATTGCAACTAACATTTGTTCTTTTTTCCATCCTCTTATAGCACTGATATTTTTAGTTGAACTTGCCCCTTGGACTGTTGTTAATGGTGGTTTTGTGGCTGATGGTGTGTTAACATCAACTGCCATCACATGGTCATCCTCAACAATGTTCCCTGGTGCATTGTTGACATTGGCATCAGCTGTCCTATCCTCATCAGACGATGTGCTTCGCAGCTACGCACCCCTTGTCACTCTCCTGCCACTTCTCCTTGTATGAGTAGCATAACTTCCTTTTGACATAGATGCAACAACCTGTAAAATTATTGAATGCATTTAGACATTAGAATATTTGTAAATTATGCTTTCATACAAGGCAAAAATAAATCTGCTTTATTATAGGAAATTATCAACATGTATGTTAGTATCCTTGAAAAATCAAATATACATAATCATTTTGTTGTATGTCTTCAAAATTATCAGTGATTGTTGTTTTGATAACTTGTATTTACACTTAAAATACCATAACTCTATTGATTGGTTTTGTTATGCATTTCCCAATAAAGCTCTTGTTCGGTTTGACTACTTAAAATAGTGTTTTGTTGTTTATTGTTTTTTTGTTGTTTTGTTGTTTTTTGTAAGTGATTGGCTGACATTGGAATATGTATTATTATAGAAGTCGAAGATTACAAATAGAGTTCATGCCTCAGCATCCCGTTCTCCAATCCTGTCCTTTGACCACATCCCTACGCTTCCATTGCAGTGATGTAACTAGATGGAAATGGAAGAAAACTTAGATTTTTAGTAACAGCCAAATAGGCAACCAAAAGCCAAATTATCTTGAGTTTCTAGCTTAGTCGATTTTGATTATTACATTCTCAGTCTCTCCATTGACCTTTGTTCACCTATTTACACAGTGTTTTAGCTAAGGCATAAGCAAGAGAAATGTGCACCTATATTTTGTTTCACTCTATCCCATATCATTTGCTAGTGATATTGCACATATTAGCATCATTAGAACCATGGCTATGGCCAAGGAAGAAGTTCCTTCACATTCAGTTACTCTATTAATCACAACTTGTGATGTTTTGGTTATCGGTAGTTACGTGCATAAAAAGGCTTGAATCTATGCTTTCATCATGTAGAGAAAGAAATGCTTGATAATGGGGTAACTGAAATAAAGGAAAATTTGGATCATGTTTCCAAGAAATCTTCTTAATAATTTATAATATTTCATAGATTTGACTTCCAAAAAATCGAATTGCATTACTTCATAGTCTCTCATTGCAAATTACAACTTTCTTTTGCCTCAGAAGATGGGCAGAAAGCTAGGAATAAGCAGGACAAAAAGCCAAGGAAAAGAGGAAGGCATGTGACCAAAAAGCGAAAATATCCAAAGCTAGACAAACTTGATCCATGTAGCACAAAAATAAAATGATAGTCAACACCCATAATTTGCATGACACCTATAACATTGGCTTCCAGGTGATAGATCAAGATTAAAGTAAAATCTTGTCCTATAAGAATGTTTTTGACATCCTTGGATTAAGCAAATAACGCCTTCAATTATATAAATCACAAAAATATTTCCATATCAGAGAAAAATAATATGTAGAACGTGTTCAAGAAATATACATTGGATGGGTTGGGGAACTTTTAAGATAACCTACAACAGTAACTATTTTCAAGAGCTTTACGATCTGGTGGTGGAGTTAATAAAATGTGGTCATGCATATGTTGATCATCAAACCAAGAGAAGTAAAGGAGTATAGAGAGGAAAAGATAAAATCTCCATGGAGAAATTGACTTATTGCAAAGTCTTTAATGTTGTTTTATGAAATATAAGTACTCTATTTTCCTTATTGTATGTTTTCATCTAAAAGGACAACGGTATTTGCCTTAATGTATGTTTTCATCTTATAACTCGGTTCCCCTTAACAGTATTTTCGTTACTGTCTATTTGTCATATCCTTGTGGCTATATCTCGGTGCTCCTTAACATTATTTCCCTTACAATCTATTTTCGTCTGATCCTCTTGGTTATATGTTGGCTCTTCTTAAGTAGTAGTCATTTGATTATGCTTTTCAATAAAATCTTGCCAGGCACATCAATACGTCTATAAGTCTGAACATAGAAATAGAAATAGGTGAATTGTTAAATAGAACTGTAGGTTGTATGTTTATTTTCATGAAAGTGAAACTGAATCTGTAAGAAGGTGAATTTTGAAATAGAACTGTAGGCTGTGTGTTGATTTTCATGAAAGTGAAAATAAATCTGTAAGAACTAAAACTATAAGAACTCTGATAAATGAAAACAGAATTGTAAGAAGAATGTGTTGTAATTGATATAACTAACCTGGATATATTGGCAACTGTTTTGTGATGTTGTCTTCACGTTTGCTGAATAGTTTGAAAGCATAAGATGCAACTTCAACAGTGGTTGAACTTCTTTTATAGTTTTTGGCACTTGAATTTAATTGGTGGACATGGATGGACATGGATTGCAATGGCTTCATTTTGAATGTGTGGTTTGGATTTAATTTGATGTGATCTAATGGTTGGGAATTTGTTATTTGTTGATCCATGTGCTTTGATCTGTTTTAATGAGAAATAGAGTGAGTTGGGTGTCATTTATTGTAGTTTTTGGGTTTGGGTGTCATTTATTGAAAAAAGTGGGTTTAAATGTTATTGGGTTGGGTGTCATTTATTGAACATAGGGGGTTTAGTTGTTGAACAACACAACAGTTATCACTAACATACATTCCCCTTTATTATGTGCAGGTATGGATATTTATTTGGGATACAAAGCTTCAGTTCTAATGAGTGGGGGTTGAAGTGATTGCTACTTTGTACTCCTGGAATAGACCATTTTAGAAGCATTTATGGTTTTATCTATTTTCTAGTTGGGTCAATATGGTTTGCACTCTTAAGTATTAAAATACTATTTATGGACAATTGTGGGCTCAGTGAATGTATGGGGAAATTTTCGACATAAATTAATACTTATTTATACTTAATGTTATTTATCTTTGTTTAAATATTGGTTGCAAAAGTCTCAATTTTTGGTGGTTTGGTGGGACCAGTACTATATCAATTATTGGTCCTTGCACAACATTAAGAATCTCTCCCCTATTATAATCTTGTGTTTATAAAATTTAACATATCATAAATTTTTAATTCTTTTTAAATAGTTAATCATTTTCATTTTTATAGTCCCACCGTGGGAGTCTGGTGGGACCGACTCCTCTGTATCTATCACGGGGAATATTCAGCAGCAGCATCATAGTGGAGTTTCCTTCGATTCTACAACTCTCTCATTGGTTTTGCTCTCAATCACTGCTGATGTGGATTCTGCTTTCTATATATGATGATCTATTTCTCAAAGAAATTATAATAATAATGGTCAAGCTTGTACATTCAGTGAGTTGTAGAATTTGAAATATTTTAGATATTTGATTAATTTTACTTAAATTTTATTGATCAGATTTCCAAAATAATATATAAATATAAACAAAGGACGTTATGCTATTATGAAATATTGTTACATGCTTTTATGAAAGTTTGTTACATGTAATCTGGTTATTGCATATTTTAATGTAACAGTGTTACTATATGTTTGTTATAGCATGAGTGTGATTATTAGCTTACAATTTACTGATTATATATTTAGATTTATTTATACAGTTTAAACAAAGGATGATATGTTATTATGGAAGTTTGTGTTTGAATTTTTTTTTATTTTCAAACCATTTTTCTTAAAATTTAAAATATTCACATTTTATTATATATATATTAATATATTTATAATTATTTTATACATTTTTTTTACTGTTTAATAATGTATGATTTTTTTTTATAGTAATATTTTTTTTTTAACTTTAAAATATTCAAATTTGAGTGAGTTCCCATATAGTGAGATGTGGATTAGGTGATGGCTAAAATTAGTTATTTAGTAGAGTGTGACTCTAATGTCTGTCAATTAACTGGTCTCAATTGATCTCTAGCTTTAGAATAAGGATAGGCTTGAGTTTAGTTGATTATTTGACTCTCTATAACATAAAAAATTGTTATTTTTAGCCCTAGTAGGTCATTCATTTTGAATTGCCTATTGAAATTAGATGAAGGCATAATTATAATTCATTATTGTACAACAGATTTTGGTAGAGAAATCTTGAGTCGCTTGTGATCAATTTGCTCTCATTAGTAGTTGCAAGGTTTCAAGGAATTTCTACATGGTATCAGATCAGAAAGCAAGATAAAGACTGAGTTCCTTGATCAGATTCAAAGTACATTAAAAAGAAGATCAGTTAACACGGGAATTCTACAAGTGTTTGAATCACATCATTCTCTAGTTTGAGGATAGAGCAGACCCTAGAAGGGACTTCAAAATTTTGTGCATGGAAGGGTAGAATGGAGGTTGTGTTCAATGTTTTAAAAATCGGAACCGATGACCAGACCGGTCCACCTGATGAACCAGGTTTTGAACCGGGACTGGTCAGGTCTAAACGAACCAGTTTAAAAAAATACATTAAATAATTATTTTTTAATGAAAAAAACTAATTTGGAGATTTAAAACAATGATTCCAAGCCAATAGAAACAAAATGTTCAAGGTTTGCTCATCTATATACCATGTAAAGGTGAATATATCAAAATGGCCTCTAGAGTCTGAAAACAATGCTCTAAGCTATGGGGTCACTAAACTACTACAATTCTATATATCAGTGATCAACAACATGATCACTTCTCGTCATGATCAAACTCATTACCACTACTACATAAGAGATCATCAACATGAGCTACATAAATAATATGCCTCCGAGTTTGAGGATTCCTAAAACTCCTCTACAACTTCAGTAGTAGCAAAAATAGACATCAAAACTACAAATCATTGATCAACATGGTCACTCATGGAACTCATCATTGATTCAACACTACTAGAAATACATAAACATCATCAACAAGAGATACATGAACATCATCTAGCTCAAAGTCTTCAGACTTGGATTGCTCAACCTTGTAACATGATAGAAATTGAAAAGGTTTAACATGCATAACCAATGATTTTGGTTTGAGTGAAGGGTTCATCTCCTCAACCTTATAATATGGTAGAAAAATATTAGCATGCCTAACCAGTTGTTTTCCTTTGAGTGAAGGGTGCATTCTTGTTGAGGCCATGGTAGAGGAGTTCAACAATCAGTACCACCAACATCAACAAAGTTCAACAATCAATGCCACCATGATCAAGGTTCTTAAAGGGCTTCATTCTCTTGATCAAATTCCAATCTCATACCTTCACGCATGATAGAATCAAATGGAAACATTGAAAACCCCCAAACCATGAAATCTTGAAAACCATTAAGTCTATAGAATTTTGAGTGAAATCTAAAATTCTAGTTTCTACATATGAAATCCAACGAGGTTGAAATCACTCTCAAACATCCTGAGTCATTTCATGGTAATTTTAAAAATTTAAGTAAAAAGATGAAAATGAAAATTAAAGGAAATATCACTTTTACTTTAAGAATTTAACATTACCATTAATTGCCAACATTGTTAGGGTTGAGATGTGTCAGGAAAATGAGAGGGTAGGCATGTTTTTCTTGGAGTGACTATTTTTGGAGGAAAACAACCCCAAATTTCCCTCAAACCAACTTAAAAATTCACAAAATGCATTTTGTGGGGGCTATAGTTGCCCTGGTAATAAACCAATCGGTTTAGGACAAAACCAGTTGGTTTAACCACAAACCAGACAAACCGGCTAGTTAGGACCAATTAGAGAAAAACAAATGTGACATGAGTAGGTAAACCGGGTTTTTAAGCCAGTTTGACCTTGTGGGCTTGCTAACCGGCCGGTTTGACCAATTACTAGTTCAGACCGACCGGTTTTTAAAGCACTGGTTGTGTTAGATGATAATGAAGTTTTGGAATACATCAAGACTGATATTCCTCAGCCTTTTACATTATATTCACTACAATTGCCTCAATGGCATAAGGACATTGCCAAAACTAGGAGGATGATCCTAGAAGGAGTCAAAGAGCATATTGTTCCAAATTTTATGGGAAGAATACAACATTCAAGATGTGGAAGGCCCTTACTAATATGTTTTGAAGCAGTAGTGATGCTAGAAAACTACCTTTGAAGGAAAAATTAAGGAACATATGAATGGGAAAGAATGAGCCCATTGTTACATATCTATCTAGGTTTTCTTAAGTGAGGGATGACCTTGGAGGTGTTGGAGAGACAGTTCCACCAACAAAACTTGTGAGCCTTACTCTTCTTGGGATTCCCAAATCTTGGCATAGTTTCCAAGTTACAATGAATGGTAGAGATAAACTCCCTCATTGGGAGAGGTTGTGGTCAGATCTTGTGCAAGAAGAGATAAGGAGGAATACAAGGGATGGAGTCTTAGCTAGGACTGATGATGAGGAGAACTTTTCTTTGGATGTAAATGGGAAGAAAGCCAAGGGCAAGAAGGCCCAAGGCAAGAGTGAATCTAGTCATAATGGAGGAAAAAAAGAAGAAGAATCTTTGCAATATAAAGTGTTTTCATTGTCATGAATTTGGACATTATGCTACAAAATGTACAAAAAAGAAATCCAACAAGCATGTTGTAGCAACAATAAGAGGTGAAGCATTCTCTTCTTAGTTTGAATTGGATTTCTCTTTGATAGCTTACATGGAAAGATCAGTTCAAGGTAGTGTGTGGTATATTGATTCAGGGGCTACATTCCATATGACAAGGAATACATATTTCTTCAATAGTTTGGAGGAGAAAGACATGCAATTCCATATCGAGCTTCGAGATGATCGTAGATACATGACCAAAGGAGTTGGTACAATTAGCTTTAGGAGGGATTCTAGATCTCATCTCCATCTTAAGAATGTGATGTATGTTCCAAGATTGAAGAAAAACCTTATATCATTAGCATTCCTAGAAGACAAAGGGTATGATGTAGTATTCAACAAAGGGAAGGCCTACCTCAAGCATTTTTCTTCAAGACAAGTCAAGCAGATTGGTGTAAGGATCAATAACCTCTACAAATTAGAGGTTGATGCATGTGCAACCTTGAGCAGGAAGGAAAAGTTTTTTTAGGGTCGAGATGTTGGAGAGCTCTAGCACATGCACATGGGACATTGACATCATAGAGCATTGAGGATACTTCAACAAATTGCCACTGGGATACCACAGTGCACTCTTCATCAGCATTATGTGTGCAAGGGATGCACCTTTGGAAAGTATGCCAAATATTCCTTTTAGGGTGAAGATAGAAAAGATGGAGTTGCTTTGGAGAGACTTCATTCAGATGTTTGTGGCCCCATCTCCACAGTTTCAATAGCCAAATACAGGTACTATGCGATATTCATTGATGATTTTTCTTGTAAGTGTTGGATTTATTTCATGAAGAATAAAGATGAGGTATATTCCAAGTTTATGGAATTCGAGACCTTAGTGGAGAATGAGATAGGGAAGAAAATCAAGTCCATAAGGAGTGATAATGGAGGATAGTATGTATCCTAAGGGAGGTGTCATCAATTCAATGCATCTCCCAGACCACAAGGTTTCACAAGACACACCATATGGGACGAATCATCAAGTAAATGCATCTACCCGACCATAACGTCTCACAGCACACAGTCTAAGGGAGAAATCACCAAATCAATGCATCTCCAAGGCCACAAGGCCTCACAGCAAACAACCAATGGGAGGAATCGTCAAATCAATGCATCTCTCAGGCCAAAAGGTCTCACACCACACATCTTATGGGAGGAATCATGATGTTATGTAATCAATGCTCCATCTCAAAAGGGATTCTTAGCCACTCCAATTTCTTCACATAAACATCAACAACTAGTTCAAAAGCAAAAATGTAGCCATGGTGGATCTTAGTACTTTATCTAACATTTCAGCAAACAACAATATCCATATTGTTCATAAAGCTTTATCTAGAATTTATCATATAAGCGAATATTAGTAACCATAGTCGAATCCAAGAAAGAAAAAGTGGCTTCTTATAGAAGCAAATATAAAAAACTTGTTCATCAGCAAAAACAAAAGATCAAATAGATTAGCAACTAGCTTCACAAATCAACAACATTTCCAACTTCAATCATGATATATGTAGTAGGGTCATCCATGTCATTCATTACAATACAATTATTTAGAATACACCCTATCAAGATAGAGTTAGTAATTCCATGAGTCAGGTGGTTCAACAAGTTAAACAGAGGAATTTATCAGCAAAGTCTCATAGCTTCTTCAAATTTATCATTAAGCAAGTGATCATGGACTCGCAACCCATCATGCCACAACCTGAGTAGGAATTTTTCATACTTCCAATCTTACAGTTCTTCAATCAAGTCCCTCTTACACTGAATGAAGAGGACCTTTGTCCTCGTCATCTCATCAATACATAGCAAAAAAATCATGGGCCCAACTTCTTCATATTAGATCAGTGTCGTTCTTCAAAACTTCTAGCCATCTTCATCTTAGAGGTCACATAGATTATAAGTGTGCTTCAATCACTATAATCTTGTCTTCTTGGCACGTTGTTCTTCCATCGATTTCCAACAATTTCTACACCTTGGAAACCTTCATCATGTCCCTGTAATCCTTGCTAGGATATCATGGAAGAACATTTACAACCAAGCAAGATAGACAAAGACAAGAGACTCATAATGTAACAAAAATGGAAATAATCAGGAGAGTATTTATCTCTTGAGTATGTATTAGCTCCATAGTATTCTCATCCATATCACCATCATCATGAAATCCGTATTATAAAAGGATTCCACATCATCAAGGAGTCAATATCATCATTAAGGAGTCTGCATCATCAATGAGTCCACATAATCATCAAGGAATCCACATCATCAACGAGTCCATATTATCATCAAGGTTTCCACATCATCAATGAATCCACATCATCAATGAGTCCATATCATCATCAAGGAGTCCACATCATCAAGGAGTCCATATCATCATTAAGGAGTCTGCATCATCAACGAGTCCACATAATCATCAAGGAATCCACATCATCAACGAGTCCATATTATCATCAAGGTTTCCACATCATCAATGAGTCCATATCATCATCAAGGAGTCCACATCATCAGGAGTCCATATCATCATCAACATCAAGAAATATACATCATCAATGAGTGCACATCATCATCAAGGAGTGTAAATCACCATCCACATCATCTAGAGGATAAGGTTCCTTCTTTAAAACAAACATAATAAGTTCTATTATTTTGGTCATAAGCCTTAGATTTTCTTCCAAACGTTACCTCGAGTTTACAAAACATGAACAATCCAATGTCAGTAATTCTTTTAAAAAATAAAAGAAATACAATATAGTTTTCTTTTGAGAACATGACATCTCCCTCTTGATCTTTTAACCTTCATGCATCCAACCTGCACAACAACCTTATCATCAAGATGTAAAAAAATTCTAGGAGTTATTGTTTCTTCTTATTTTAAGTGGAAGCGATCAATTCATATGCCCGAGGATTTCTCAACCCTTTTAACTTGGTAGGGTTGTAACCTAATTGGCTAGGGTTTTGACTCCAGAACCTAATAATTCTTAAAATCAAGACCCTAACATTCACCAGCATTCTGCATTCTTTTAAACTTCATCATTATCAGTAATCCTAGGGCTTTGCATACCCTATGTTAGGAAACCAACTCATGAAGAATTCTTGGATGATACAAATGACTAAACCTCCCTTCTATATATAGGAGTCTAAGGGGTCACAATATAATCAAGCTGACATAACAATAATAACATTAGGGCACAAAAATAACAATAGTGGGTTTCTATGGGGCATACTAATAACAATATGGGGACAATAGGGGCACAATAATAACAATAAGGGATACAATGACAATAGTAATGGGGGAATCACTAGTATTATAGGGGCCTAACATGCCCCTCTCCTTCCAAAAATCATTGTCCTCAATGCTTGAGTAGTTCTGGATGCTTCTGTATAAAATTCTCATCCTTCCATGTGGAATCTTCAGTGGATAAGTTCTTCCACTTGATGAGATACTTCAAAATTGATTGATTTCATAACTATCGAGTTCTTGTTTCTGTGACTTCCTCCAATTCCAATATGATTTTTCCTTCCTCGTCAAGTTCTGGCAATATTGTTTGAACTGGGAGCTTTTCACCTATAACCTTCTT
>APFE030922749.1:16867-29014 GCA_000404065.3 Pinus taeda
TAGAGGTGCTGCTATTCTCCCATAATTCTTAACAAACTTGCGATAATACCCTGTCAACCCGAGAAATCCTCGCAGATGCTTTATGGATGTGGGGATTTTCCATTCCTTAATGGCTTTAATTTTTCTAGGGTCTACCTTAACACATTTATGGTATACAATATGACCCATATATTCCAACTCTTGTACTCCAAAGAAACATTTGGAGATTTTTGCATATAATTGTTTCTCCTCCAATAGTTTGAGCACCCTATCAACATGTTCAACATCATCCTTCCAAGACTTGTTGTAGATTAGTATATCATTAAAAATTACTAACATAAATTTTCTAAGGAAGGGTTTGAAAATGGAATTCATCAATCCTTGAAATGTAGAAGGTGCATTGGTAATGCCAAAAGGCATGACAAATAATTCATAATGACCCTCTTGAGTTCTAAATGTTGTTTTCGGAATGTCTTTAGTCTTTATTCTGATTTGATGATATCCTGAACGAAAATCCAACTTGGTGAAGTAAATTGAACCATGAAATTCATCAATGACAGGAATGGGAAATTTATCTTTAATAGTGAGCTTGTTGAGCTCCCTATAATCTGGACACATGCACCATGATCCATCCTTCTTGGGCACCAATACTACTGGAGCAAAGAAAGAACTTTGAATAGGTTGAATTATACCAGCCTCTAGCATTTCTGTAACCATACATTCAATTTTCACTCTTTTGGGCATAGGGATATCTATACGCCCTGATGTTTGGCGGAACACTTCCTGGAATCAAATGAATAGCATGATCATGATCACGAATAGGTTGGAGACCTTTGGGAGTCTCAAATACCTTGGAATGATTGTCCAAGACTTTTTGGAGATTTGGAGAAATAGATGATTTTGATGTGGGAACCTCTAATGAACATAATGGTGCAATTACACCTCGTTGCTCCTTCTTTAGAATCTTTGTCATACCGTTAGAGCTGATTATCTTTCCCGGTTTCCCTACAATACCCCTTCATTCAACTTCCTTTCTTTCAGCACAAAATTTCATGAAAAGTTCTTGAAATTTAAAAACTATTGTACCCAAGTATTGTAGCCATTGGACTCTTAGTACAACATCAGCACCACCCATTGGAATGGAAAGCATTGTGTTATTCAATACATATTCTCCCACAGGTAGCTTGATATTATGGCACTTTCCAGAGCAATTTATGGTTTCTCCACTTGAAACCATCACTTGACACTCTGGTGCTAGATATAGGAAGCAATTCAATTCCTTTGCTATCTTACAATGAATAAAATTATGGGTACTTCCTGAATCAATCAACACTATTACCTTTTCCTTCTTGATATGTCCTTCTATCTTGATAGTTTGAGGAGTTATAATTCCATCTAATGCATTATAAGATATGGTCAGGTTCATTTCTTCTTTATCTAGGGTTTGTTTCTGTTGTATATCCTCTTCTTTTGACATTTCTTGTTCATTTTCTTCCTCCTCTTCACAATCCATGTAGAATAATTTCTTCTAGCAGTTTGAGGATGTGTTTCTTGCATAGATTCCAGGCTTGCCTCCTCATAGAGAGGTGGATTTCTCTATTGAGTTGGTACTAGGAAAAACACCATCATCTAAGGCACCATATAGGATGAGCACTTCGGAGTTGGTGGAATTGAAGTTGCAGCTTAAGGAGATGCTTAATAAGGGATACATAAGGCTAAGTGTGTCTACTTGTGGTGCACCAATGTTGTTTGTAAAGAATAAGGATGGTACTCTTACATTGTGCATTGATTACAAGTAGTTGAAAAAGGTGACTATCAAGAATAGGTATCCACTACGATTTGTTTGATTAACTGAAGGGAGCAACAATATTTTCAAAGATTGATATGAGATAAGGATACCATCAGGTGCGCATCAAAGAAGAAGACATCTACAAGACTAAATTTCGTACAAGGTATGGGCACTATGAATTTGCAATGGTTCCTTTTGGTCTTACCCATGTTCCAACCACTTTCATGTGTTTGATGAGTAGTGTGTTGTGCCCTTATCTAGATAAGTTTGTGATAGTCTTTGTTGATGATATATTGGTATATTCAAAGAATGAGGAGGAGAATGCAGAGCACCTCTTAGTGGTGTTGAGATTGTTGAGAGAGCATAAGTTGTATGCTAAGCTTAGCAAGTGCAGTTTATTTTAGTCTCAAATCCATTACTTGGGACATATTATTTGTAAGGAAGGGATAGCAATGGATATAGAAAATATTAAATCTATCATGGAATGGTCAGCTCCAAGGAATATGGATGAAGTCAGATCATTCATGGGACTTGCAAGTTATTACAGACGGTTTATTAAGAAAAAATCCAAGATTAGATATTCTATCACATCTCGGTAGAGAAAAGGAAAGAAGTTTGAATGGACTACTGAGTGTGCAACTAGCTTTGATCAGTTGAAGCATTTTCTTACAAATGCTCCAATTTTGAATATTGCAGATCTTGATAAGGAATTTGTGGTTTGTATAGATGCTTGTAAGGAAGGATGTGGTGGATTCCTAATGCAGGAAGGGAAAGTGGTTTTCTATGAATCAAGGAAGTTGAATGAACATGAACAAAATTATGTAAATTATGATCTTGAGTTGGCATCCATCATTCATGCATTGAAGATGTGGAGGAATTATGTTCTTGGCAGGAGGTTTTTCTTGATGAGTGAACATAATGGAGATAGGTACTTTTTTTACCAACCCAATTTGAATGCCAAAAATTCTAGATGGTTGGCTACTCTCAGTGAGTTTGTTTTTGAGATCAGGTACATCAATGGAAAGAAGAATCGAGTTACGGATGCTTTCAGTAGGAGATTACAGGGGAATCATATTTCAGCTGTGAGCTCTTATGGGATAGATTTATAGGAGAAGATCTTACATGCAGGGAAGCATGATGAAAAGTACAAGCAATTGAAGCAGAAATTGCAACAACAAGGTGAGGGCAATAAGGATGAGGAGTATCACCTCACAACAGATGGCTTGGTTAGATTTAGGAGCATGATCTATGTGCAAGATAGCAGTGAACTGAATAATATTATTTTGAGAGAGTTTCATGTCAATCCGTATTCAAGCCACCCAGAATACCAAAAGACATTGACAACTATTAAGAAGTTATATTATTGGCCAAATTTGAAGAAAGAGGTTGCTGAGTTTGTTGGTAAGTGTTTGGACTATCAGCAGGTGAAATTTGAATGCAAGCATTCAATTGGTCTATTGAAACCTATTCTAATTACAAAATTGAAATAGGAGTTCATTTCCATGGACTTCATTATAGGGTTTCCTAGGACATCGAGTTAGCATGACTCCATAATGGTTGTGGTTGACAGGTTCAGCAAGGTAGCTCACTTCATGGTTGTGAAGTCTACTAATTCAGCTAGTGAATTGTCTTAGATCTTCATCAGGAAGATAGCGAGGCTGCATGGACTTCCCAAGAAGATTATATCAAACAGAGATGCCAAGTTCAATTCCAAGTTTTGGAAGGATTTTTTTTTAGGATTCGAGACAAATTTAGACTTCAGTATAGCTTATCATCTGAAGATATATGGATAGATAGAGAGGGTTAACAATATTCTTGAGGATATGTTGAGGATGTATGGCATACATCGGTAAAGGAAGCGGGAGGAGTACTTTCCACTAGTGGAGTTTTCTTATAATAAGGGGTATCAAGAATCCTTTAAGAGAATTCCATTTGAGGCTCTCTATGGGTAGAGTTGTAATACTCCTATTAACTGGGGTGATCTAGTGAATAGGGTGTTGATTGGATGATATATGTTGGCAGAGATGGAGGTTATTAAAAAAAATTTAAAGACAACACAAGACATGAAGAAGAGTTATGTGGATCATCATAGAGCATTCAAGGAGTTTCAGGTTGGGGAGCATATTTACTTTGCATCAAACCCAAGAAGAGCTCCTTGAGGATTGGGTCATGTTCCAAGTGGTGATCCCTAGTATTTCTCCAAGAGTGTTGCAACTCCCAAGGGCTCCTCAACTTAAATTATCAACCCGAGGTTCATACAAACTTAGAGGTGACAATGTTGTATGGACAATAGGTTAGGTTCTACTCATGCCACCTGTTGGTACTATTTTATTGCCATTCTTTTCTTCTAAAAATCCATCATTCATCTATCATTTTCTCCCATAAACCCCTCATAGTCCATTGAAATTGATTAATGAAGCATTATAATTGTTATTTTGCATTAAATTTAATTTGTGGAATTTTTATGTTAAAAATTGGAGATTTTCAACAAAATTATGGGATGTCATGACTTCCTATAATTGGTTTATGTTGTGACACGTGGCATGGTAGGAAAATCAAAACAGAGGATAGGGATGTGATCTAGGATGTACATACGTGGTGGAAGATATATTCAGCATCAAATCTGGAGCTCCTGGATACATGGTCAATGCTAGTCAAACCCAGCCTTTTTGGTCATAAAAGCAGCAAAAAGCCAAAGTTACCTAAACTGATTTCGTTTTGTTTTAGAAATCAGTTAGGATTAGAAAAAAACAAAAATCGCCTTTTTGATTGTAAAAGTAGAAACATCTGTGTGATAATGTATGTACATTCGATTGTAAATGAAAAGGAATGCTAGTGAAGAAGAATAGACATTGAGCAGACTTAAGACTGCGTATTGTATTTTCCAGAACTCCGTTCTTGCATGTAATAGATTTCCAGAACTTAATTATAGGCAACGTTTCATCATTACAGTGTTTATGTGTTAACATTTAAATTACTTGAAGTTTTCTAAGTGTGCCACCAACGCGTGGACGGGCCCTATGTGGAGATTGGTATACTTTTGATTTCATTTCCATAGCATTTAGACTTCAGATCTGAATAGCGTTTGATTTCGTTTCATTGCTTGTGAATTCATTAATTCTTGCAAGTGGTATCGTATGATTCATGGTGATAGCTTGAAACTTCAATTGTCAAATTATTGAACCAGACCTTGTAAAAGGATTAATTGAACATTGAATTTCAACGTATTTCTATGGACTCTATTCTCATGCATTTGAGTTTTAGTATGCTTCAAAGAGTTTTTGGTTTTCATGAATTTGATTTCTAGTATGCTTAGTGTGTTAACTGGAAAGAGTCTTTGTGAATGATATCCTTGTAAGAGGATCGAGGACTCAAACTAGTAACACTATGTTTTAGAACAGCTAATTAAATTAGAGGATATAGGTGTTCAAACTGTGAAAGGAAACATATTCCAATCTCTTGTAAACGAGTGTTGTAGCCTGTCACAGTAGACACTTATCTAGGTAAATGAGATCCTTTTAGGTCTATAGATTTTAGACACGTGCCTCTAAGTTTACCTACCTTGGTTGACATTAAATTTAGTCTAATCTAGACCCCTGGATTGGTCACTACATTTTGGCGCCGTTGCCGGGGATCGAACCCGGGTCACCCACATGACAGGCTCGAATAATGGTTTAGATGTGAAAACCAGACTCTGGCACACTCTAACCCATAATTCTTACTAGAAAACCAATCCTTTGGCTGGTAAGAATTATTTGTTCTACTTGTTTACTACTTTTCATCACTTCAATAATGACTTGAGGACAAGTCACAGCTTTAGGGGGGGAGAAGAAACGGTGTTTTTTTCCCTATCTCATCTCCTCATTTTTAAATCTTCAAAGAATTTGTTTGAGTAATTCAGTATTTCAATAAAAGAGTTGTTTTTGTTCTAATCAGTGGGACCTGTTCAAGCAATATGCAGTGGGACCTGTTCAGAAGACTATGTCAACATTACCAATATCAGAGGGACCTGTTGTCAAGATCACTAATATCAGAGGGACCTGTTAAAGACTGCATTCAAGATACATCAGGCTACTTCAACAAAGTTTTCAAAAGTTGCTTATCATCAAGGCCACATCAACACCAAGGATAAAAGAAGTTGCACAAACATGGTTCTTCAGAGTTCTTTAGAGTTCTTCAGATTTTAAAGGGACCTGTTACATTCAGTTTCATTTCAAAGGGACCTGTTTTGGACAGTGAAGATTAGTCATATTTGGATAGTGAAGATCAGTCCTACCTGTGCATGCCAAATCAACATTTTGTCAACCAATAAGTGTAATGTATTGTTGAAATTTTTATTTTTAACATTTGAAATTCTTAAATTATTTTAGTGTTAAAAATGATGATTATTATTGCTTGTTATCAATTTCAAAAATCTTTATCCCCATAACCTTTGTCATATCCCTAAACACTCACTTCATTATCACTCTGCTATCATTTCCTATCACACCTTAGCCTATTGCCATATTCCTACTACGATTTTCAAACCTTTTTCCTACTCCACTCTTCAAACCTTGTCATCAACCCATCGTTTTTAAATCGGCCAAGTACCAACAAGTATGGATACTCAATGAAAAAGTTTGTGCAATGGCAAGACATTTGTCGCACCGTGTCCTCAAATGATTTCATTCCTTCGACCGCTGGAGTTATAAAACAGTCTTTTGACCCAAGTCTGCTCATGAAACATATATCCGTTATCATCACACGATGTGTCACATGATGTGTTCTCATGATTATACCTATGTAAATCAATACCGCTCCTCTGTCTTCATGATGTGAATGCACCTTCCAACTCTGCATTATCATTATAGCAATTGGGTAAAGGTTGCCTATTAAGTTTTCACTTTATAAAACTCCGAGTTCAAAAAGTGCGTTACCATGTTAGTGTTCAGACTCTGAGTTTTCAAAGAAGGCCGAGATATCAGGTGATAGAAAGGGAGAGAATAGCAGACAAGCTTACCATGAGCTTTTACTTCCGCCCATAATTCAAGGACGTTAACCAGGTCGCTCGCTCAAGCAATTGAAGAAGGAAACCCTGAGAATCGAGGGCGTTACCAGGTCAGCTCAGTGGAACGCAAGAAAATAGGTAACAAATTGAGAAACCCTGATTGAATTGTTGAGCATAAACAAAAGGGTTAGAACAGAGATTTTTTTTTACAAAATGACCAATAGAGCAGAGCCCGAAACATTTGATAGTTCACAATATCATGATGACTGTGTCACGATTTTAAAGGAAAAACACTGGTTATCTTTTCTAGAGAAATTCAATGGAAACAATGAAGAAGTTACAAAGCAGTTTGCATTCTCCTTCAATGGAGAGAAAGCATTAATAGGAAACTGCTCTTTTAGAATTTCAGAGGATACCATAGCACAAACATTGGGAATCAATCCAGAAGGGGAAAAATATTTCAAAACCAAACAATTTAAGGAAAAATCATGGACTCAATTTATGTCCAGGTCAAGGGTTTCCTCTGTCAACTGGAAAAAGGGTGTTCCTAGAAGCTGGCTAATGCACCCATGGGATGAAATGGTATACATTATTCAAAAATTTGTTACATGTGAAGGACGTTACATTATAGTATACCTATATCACATAAAACTCCTGTTGCACTTAAAAGGTCAATGCACCATCAGTCTGCCCTATTTTATTTTACAGAGTTTGACTAAAATGTCAAAGACCATTCAGAAACAAAAGGGTAATGAAGACAAGAGTTTGTATCATTTTGGGTTGATTAAAATTCTAATTTAATTTGAGTTGCAGAGGAGAGGAAAAACATGGAAAGAATTTTTGATTGCCAATCAAATTAAAATTGGAGAAGATGAACAGGAACAACAAGAACGCACTGAGTTTATGCTTGATATTGATGAGGAAATCCCTGAGCGTAATTCAAGCAATGTTCCTCTACCCAGCAGTAGTGTAAGGACAAGAAGGATGAGGCAAGAAACTGCCAAGAAAATTGAACAAGATAAAATCTTCACTACTTATACGAGAAGATCAAGGAGAATACAAAGGAATCAAACACAAGATGATGCACCAATGGAAATTGAAAGCAGTGCTCATTCACAGCTAGAACAGGAAGCAGAAATGGAAATCGAGAGTAACAAGGAAGAAAGGAAAGAGCCAGTGGTTACAAACAAGAAACAGAGAAGGTTAGAGAAACAAATTGAAGAGCTAAAAGAGGAATTTATGGAAGCAAACATGTTAGAGAAGGTCATAAAGAAGGAAAATGAAATGTTAAGAGCTCAGAGCAAGAAGATTCAACAGAAAAATGAGAAACTAAAGAAGCAAATCAAAGAACTTAAGACTGATCAAACTGAAACGTGCAAATGGGTGACAAAATGGTACACTCAGAAAAAAGTCCTCAAAGAAAAATATAAGAATCTGAAACATGAGTTCCAAGTTAAGAAGAATGCCCAAGTTCAGAAGAATATAGATGTATTGCTACAAGTGGCAGAGGCACAAGCAGGAACAGAATATAAAGGGAGCACATCAGGATTAGCATGAGGACATGCTAAATCATTGAGCTTGGGGGAGATGTTGGTACTATTTTATTGCCATTCTTTTCTTCTAAAAATCCATCATTCATCTATCATTTTCTCCCATAAACCCCTCACATTCCATTGAAATTGATTAATGAAGCATTATAATTGTTATTTTGCATTAAATTTAATTTGTGGAATTTTTATGTTAAAAATTGGAGATTTTCAACAAAATTACACGATGTCGTGACTTCCTGTAATTGGTTTATGTTGTGACACATGGCATGGCAAGAAAATCAAAAAAGAGGATAGGGATGTGATCTAGGATGTACATACATGGTGGAAGATCTATTCAGCATCGAATCTAGAGCTCCTGGATACATGGTCAATGCTGGTCAAACCCAACCTTTTTGGTCATAAAAGCAGCAAAAAGCCAAAGTTACCTAAACTAATTTAGTTTTGTTTTAGAAATCAGTTAGGATTAGAAAAAAACAAAAATCGCATTTTTTTATTGTAAAAGAAGAAACATCTGCGTGATAATGTATGTACATTCGATTGTAAATGAAAAGGAATTTCAGTGAAGAAGAATAGACATTGAGCATACTTAAGACTACGTATTTTATTTTCCATAACTCTGTTCTTGCATGTAATCGATTTCCAGAACTTAATTACAGGTAGTGTTTCATCATTACAGTGTTTATGTGTTAACGTTTTCATTACCTGAAGTTTTCTAAGTGTGCCATCAACGCATGGACGGGCCCTACGTGGAGATTGGTATACTTTTGATTTCATTTCCATAGCATTTAGACTTCAGATCTGAATAGCGTTTGATGTCGTTTCATTGCTTGTGAATTCATTAATTCTTGCGAGTGGTATCGTATGATTCATGGTGATAACTTGAAACTTCAATTGTCAAATTATTGAACCAGACCTTGTAAAAGGATTAATTGAACATTGAATTTCAACGTATTTCTATGGACTCTATTCTCATGCATTTGAGTTTTAGTATGCTTCAAAGAGTTTTTGGTTTTCATGAATTTGATTTCTAGTATGCTTAGTGTGTTAACTAGAAAGAGTCTTTGTGAATGATATCCTTGTAAGAGGATCGAGGACTCAAACTAGTAACACTCTGTTTTAGAACAGCTAATTAAATTAGAGGATATAGGTGTTCAAACTGTGAAAGGAAACTTATTCCAATCTCTTGTAAAAGAGTGTTGTAGCCTGTCACAGTAGACACTTATCTAGGTAGATGAGATCCTTTTAGGTCTATAGATTTTAGACACGTGCTTCTAAGTTTACCTACCTTGGTTTACATTAAATTTAGTCTAATCTAGACCCCTGGATTGGTCACTACACCACCCCCAGTCATGACATCATATCAAGGTGTTTAGAGACTATTCCTCCAACTTAACTATAGTGAAAACTCCTGATGAAATTGATTTTTAACTATGAAAGTGAAAATTCCATTCATTCAACTTGTAGATGCTAATTAACATCACATGAGAGAAAAAGGGATAGTCTACTTGGAGAAGTGAAGCTACTCTATTTTTTACATTTCATCAAATCAATAACCTACTTGCATGTATCATTGATCTACTTTACATTTGCTTGAAAATCAAAAATCTAACTTGTAACATGCTTGTGAATTAAAAACACTAATTCTACCCTGTTTTGTAGTGAGGAAAATAGGAGGTTGGAGTGGTCTAAGAGATTATCTAGATCATCAAATCAAAAGTTGGGGGTCATTATTCATCTTAACCATGCTAATGTTGAAGTGGGGAGAAAAATAGGTGGAGGAAAATGGTGCTACAAGCCTACTACAGGAGGTCATGTATTGCTACAAGATGCCCTGTATTACTCAAGGAGGAGTTTTGAAAGCCTTTTGAGGTGGAGATGGTGTTTTGAGGGTAGGAGAAGATATATGAAGGTAGGAGGGAGTGAATGAAGGTTGGGGAAGCATCCTAGCCAAGCCCAAGACCTCGCAGAGGTCTATCTTTCACCAAGGTGGATGCGCACAGTGTCCTTAATTGCCTAAACAAAATGAATGTGGAAACAAAGTTTGAGAGAAGTGTTAAGGGTAAAGGGAGCAGATGGAGAAGTCCAAGTGGAGATGAAAAGATGTGCCCATCCCCGCAGATCAATCACCACTCTGCAACTAGCCAAATGCATGCATCAATGATCAATAGCACAGTGAGATAAACTGTCATGGAAAATATGAGTTGAATTTGATTAACATATGTTCTATTTCACAACACCACTCTGATCACTAAACTAACTCCTACGTTGCATAAATCAATCATGCAAAAGGATAGCTAACATCTATCTATTTCCAAGAAATCATAAACAAATGTTTTTGGACTGAGATTGTAAATCCTTCCAGTCATTCTTCCCACAATAGAGGTGATAGGGAAGCCTGCAATCGCATGTTTTTATAGTTTAACATCTACTGCAACAACAAAAAAAGACATGAAATGATTGGAAACAAGAACAAGACAAAAATATTAAAGAGGGACTAAAGCCTCTGGGTTGGGCCCAAAACCAAGGGTTTCAACCCTCTAGAACTAGCTTAAGTGGAGCTCAATAACAAACTTCTCATTAGCAGAAAATAGTAGTCTCATAAATCACATGAAAGTTAACAATAACAAGATCAAGCCCTGGGCTCAAAAACTACACCTAACTGAATAAAAAATTTGAATCCCATTGAGCCTTTCACCTATTTTATTTATACAAAAAGGTAGTTGATGGAAACTCCCTTGAAAATAAGAGTGTTTCCCTCCAATAGCTCAAAAATTGTGGATTCGGTCCTCCTTGAGCTTCACTTGCACTTGAAGTTACTCGGATGTCAGTGAATTCGAGCTTGTGAGTGAGGATTTGGTGATCTCAAGCTGAGTTAGAGAGTTAAGGAGGTGGACAAGCCTCCCTATATTCTCTTATAGTTGTCTCCATCAACCCCCTGCATAGTAAATGCCCAAAAAATACTTATTTTTCCTGCAATTTAATCACATTAGGCCACATACTATGCAAACACCTTTTACTCATATTGCTAAGCATATTATGACTAAAAATGCAAATTAATGTGAGAAAAGGACAATTCTAAGGGCTGGAGGATAACATAATGAACCTTAAAATGTACCTATTAATGGGACCCATCACCAAGTTGGCACCTCGATATTGTGGGCCTATTGAGATCCTCGAGAGGATTGGACCAATGACATACATACCTTCTCCACCTACATCAGTAAAATTTCATTATGTTTTCCATGTTTCATTTCTTAAAAGATATGTACAGGATGTTGATAATGTGATTGATTGGTCTGTATTGCAGATGGAACTAGAGGGAGAGTTCCAGCTAGAACCATAATGCGTATTGTAGCAGAAACAACTCATGCTCCAGAACCAAGCAATAAAGAAAGCTAAAGTGTAGTGGAGGCACTTTGGGCCCGATGAAGCTACATGGGAGATGGCTGATTAGATGTGGGCATTATATCCTTCTTTATTTTCTAGTTGAAGCAAATGTGTTTGGTATATATATGTTTGTGTGTGTGTGTGTGTGTGTGCATTATAAATACTACAACGAGTTGTGTTATAAAGCTGATCCGGACTTAAATAGGAACACAACAAAATACAAAGATAACCATATACAAAAAGATGCAACGGAAATAATACTTCATTTCATTAATGGAAAATACTGAAATATGCTTACAACCAGAAATGGACATAAACCAGCTAGGGCGATGGTAGCTTATCTCTGAGAAGAGATGCGGTGGCTACATGCCTCTGAACTTTGTTACAATGAGGCTCGAAGGCCTATTTATTGTTGAGAAACAATGGAAAAACCCTTCACATTCCAAAACCTAACC
>APFE030922749.1:39812-55446 GCA_000404065.3 Pinus taeda
ATAAAATAAAAACTTTTCAAATTAATATGAAATCCTAATCACCCACTTACACAATCATATAATCACTTATCCTAACTTCCATAAGTTGTTGTGGGATATGAAGAGATTTGACCATAAATACTCTTTGAAAATATATAAGATTCTAGATATCTATTTAATATTTTAATTATAAAATATTATGGCAATAGCTTTCGGAAGAAAGTGGATTTTTAAAGTATCTAATGGAGTAAAAATTAAATATAAAAAAATATAATATATTATTATATTTTAATATAATTTATATTTTTAAAATATAATAATTTGAAGGTTTAATGATTACAATGCATTAAATAGCTCTTAGTTTATTGAGTGGCCACACATCTAACCCTTTGCCAGACGATCCTTACGAACGAGGAGATGACGCCTAGCTACGTTGAGCTTTGCTTCTTCTTGATCACTCTCGGGATGCTTTTGCTTCTCGACTCTGCGCTGTCCTCTGACAGCGGCCACGGCTGCACGAAAACCAAGCCCTTCCACCAGCTCGACGAAGTCTCCTCCACTGTCGGAGTTGAACACAAAAGAGAGTCGAAGGCGAGAGGGAATGCGTGGAGGTTGGAAGTGGTGCACAAGGACACTCTGCTGCCCGCCAACGCTCGCCCATCGTATGAGCAACGGTGGGAGGAGACGCGGAAGCGGGATGCCGCCAGAATTCGGGGACTGGAGCAGCAGATAGAGAGGAGATTGAACAAGTCGGCCGGAAGCTATGCAAAGGTGGCGGAAGATTTAGGGGCCGGTGTCGTGTCGGGACTGGCGGTGGGGAGCGGCGAGTACTTCACGCGCATAGGCGTGGGAACGCCGGCAAGGGAGCAATATATGGTGATCGACACAGGCAGCGACGTGACGTGGATTCAGTGCATGCCATGCCGCAAGTGTTACCGGCAAATGGATCCCATTTTCAACCCCTACTCCTCCGCTTCCTTCTCTGCTTTAAGCTGCAACTCCGACGCGTGCAGTCAGCTTGACGTCCACGGCTGCTCTCGTGGCGGCGGCTGCGCCTACAGAGTCGACTACGGCGACGGCTCCTACACCACTGGGGTCATGGCCACTGAGACGCTGACATTCGACGACAGCTATGTCCGTGACGTGGCCATCGGCTGCGGCCGCTACAACACCGGCCTCTTCGTAGGGGCAGCGGGGCTTCTGGGCCTCGGGGCCGGGCTGCTATCCCTCCCATCGCAACTGGGGGAACAGTTGGACGGTGTATTTTCGTACTGCCTCGTTGACAGGTATTCCGAGTCATCCGGCGCGCTCGAATTCGGGGCGCAATCCGTTCCCGTGGATTCCTTCTTCACGCCCATGGCAAAAAACTCCCTTCTTCCTACCTTCTATTATCTCTCCCTCACCGCCATCAGCATCGGCTGCACTTTCCTCAACTCCATCCCGGACGACGTCTTCTCCATCGACGACACGTCGGGCCGTGGGGTGTCATCCTCGACTCCGGCACTACCCTCACCTACCTCCAGACGGCTGCCTACGTAGCAATGAGGGACGCTTT
Organism: Pinus taeda; assembly: GCA_000404065.3. Lineage (NCBI taxonomy): Eukaryota > Viridiplantae > Streptophyta > Pinopsida > Pinales > Pinaceae > Pinus > Pinus taeda. Next base: position 41,347 of record APFE030922749.1, read on the forward strand.
CATTGCAGGTACCCAACATCTTCCCAGAGCCGAGGGGACCTCCCTCTTCGACACCTGCTACGATCTGTCGGACCAACATTCCGTCATGGTTCCCGGAGTGGACTTCCACTTCTCCAACGGGAAGACCTTATCTCTCCCGGCTAACAATTATGTGGTTCCAGTGGATACCATGGGTACTCATTGCTTTGCCTTTGTGCCCACCGACTCTGCTCTCTCTGTCATGGGGAATATTCAGCATCAGCATATTGGGGTTTCCTACGATTCTACCAACGGTCGAATTGGCTTTGCTCTCGATCAGTGCTGATGCGGAATCTTCTGCTCTTGCTTATGTATATTATGGTCTATTTCCACAGGAATTATAAATAATAATGGTCAACCTGGTACCATCAGTGAAGTGTAGAATTTGAAATATTTTAGATATTTGATCGATAGTACTTGGTTGCTATTTATCAGATTTCAAAAAATATTATTCCAAAGTCTGCAATCTAGACCATCCATTTCCGAAAATCCATATGAGATTATGGAGATTTGCTTTATGTAATTATTTTACTCTATGTTTTAATATGAAAGTGTGACTGTATGTTTGATAGAGCAGGAGTCATTACCATTTATGGATTGTATTTTAAGAGATTTTTAGGATTTTATTTGATTTAAATTTTTTTATATATAATTATAATGAATAATACATTTTATTATTAGTAAATAAAATATATAGAGTGTCATTTATGGTATATGATACATGTGGCAACATATCATATTTCTTAAACATAACATCGTAATATTTGCGTTACGAATAATTCAGGATTACACTCCTGTCCCCCAACGTTCGGCCGCCAGAGAGAAGATTGAACAAGTCGACAGGAAGTTTTTATACTGCGTAAGATTTTATCACCATGTACTTCTGTTTGGTGTATAAAATTTCATTTTTCTTTTTTTTTTTTTCACATACAGTTTGAGTGGGCTTAATGGTTAAGAGCATGTGTTTTCTCCTAAGAGGTCACAGGTTCAAAATCAGAGGGGTAGAGTATGTATGCCTTTGTAGACTTAACAGTCAAATCGCTGCACGGAGGTGGATCCCTTGTCCCACAAACAAGGGGGTCTCATACACCAATTTGGTGTATAGTTTGGCTGTGACGTTAAAAATGAATATTATTATTATTATATTATTAAAAATTTAATTATTTTTAATAATACACTTTTATATAAAAATGTGTATTTTTATTTGCCCTGAAATATACATGTTTACAAAATTATAAATCTAACAGCACACAATTCAATTATTAATAACATGGCCGGAGAGATTAATTTTTTTTTACTAATTTTGGACATTAGTTACATGAGAACATGCTATATCATCTGTACATTTAATTTTATATATGATTATAATTTTAACCAAGCAGGAATACAATTAGAATGATGAAATTAACCATTTATATTATTTAAATTATAAATATTAATTCTAGTCATAAATTTTTTAAGCAAGTATTTTAATAATTGGATAACTTATATTTTTTCCAGAAGAAAAATCAAATTTGATATTGATGTAAAATCATTTACATATAATCGGTTTATATGGTAAACCGTGAGCAGGAAAAGCAAAAAACTCTAGACTTAGAGCATGAATACAAACAGCATAGTCATTTCAAGGATGCATAAAGAAAGTGAGCATAATGTGCCTATATGCAGATAGGAATAAAGAGTAAAAGTCAAATAAGCAGAAAGAGACAAAATACATATCCGAAGACAGTATTGTTCATAAAAGTATTTAAAAACAGATCTTGCACATCACAATAGATCGGAAGAGCCTATATCCCCAGGAGATCCAAGAGATCCTTGACGCTTTGCAAAATGGTAGAAATAGGCCGTCGAATGTTGTTAAAAATGGAATCGTTTCTCCATTTCCAAATGTACGAGCAGACCGTTAGAAACATAGAACGCCGAGAAGTTGATTGGGCACTCCACCAAAAGATGCCTTCCTGTACAGAGGAAAAAACAAAGTAAGGGAAATCCATGGTAAAAGATAGTTCATACCAGATTTGCAGAGTCGTGTGGCATTGAAAGAACATATGGAGGTTTGATTCCTCAGCAACCCGGCAAAAAGCACATCACCCAGGACATGGCCAGCCTTTCTTATGTAAGACCTCCCACGTAAGGTTCCTATTCCAGAATATGAGCCATGAAAAAAGAATCATCTTAATAGGGCAGGCAGCTTTCCAAAATGAAGGAGGAAAAATTGGATGTACAGTGGAAGCTGACAGTTGTGAAAGAGCAACGTAAATGTCCTTGACATGGACTGGAAGTGGAGCACGTGGCAATTTTCAAGCCAAGATATCTTTACACTCCGACCTTCTGATGGGCAGGCCTAGTAGAGATTGACGAAACGATTCCCACATGGGGCGAATATGTGCAGGCAAGGAGAGATCCGCTGCATCGATCCAAACAGGCGAGGAATTATCCTAGGAGATAATAAGTTTATCCCATGTGAAGATGCCTCTGGAGTGAAAGTAAGCAACCAGATCAGACAGAGGATGGTGGTTGAGGCCGTCTTGGATGAGATCATGACCAATGAAAACATTTTCTCCGGAAAACAGCTTCCAGCGAAAAATCTTCAAAATAAAGGATTTGTTTTTGCAAAAACTTAGCCAAATGGCGGATCCTCGCTTGATCCCCAAAGCGTTCCTTCTATACCAAAAATCGATGCTTTTTCCTTGTAGATATTTCCTTTTAATAAATTTGCTCCATGGACCAATTTCATAAATACCTCGGAGGAAAGATTTACACAGAAGCGCATTACCCATCCTCCTCGTGTCCAGAAGGCCCCAACCTCCCGATTGTTTTAGCTTCGTAATGGAGTCCATCCTAACCAGATGATATTTAGATTGGAAAGGTTTCCCCCCCCCCATAAAAAAATTTGTTGCATAAGATTTCATTTTTTTTATGACAGACGCAGGAAGAAAAAATAAGTGCGCCCAATATATGGCCAGTTGAGACAACACTGCCTGAATCAATATCAGTCTTCCTGCTAAAGATAGAAGCCTAGTCTCCCATCCGGAAATTCTGTTATAAAAGCGGTCCAGGAGCCATGACCAATCCCCCATCTTATATCCCTTCGGTTTAAGATTCAAACCGAGATATTTCATGCCATTATCGATAGTCACATCTTCTATACCAAAGAGAGAGGCAATCCAGGAGGCCATATCCACGTCTGAATCATTATGATAGATTTTTTATTTATCCTTGTTAATACAAATACCTGATGCAGATTGAAACCTGTCGAAAATGATAAAGAGGCATTGCCAGGATGCTTTATGAAGCATAGCGAAAACGAGGATGTCATCCACGAATAGATTGTGGGATAAGAAAAAATCTTTGGCAATCTTGATCGGTCTAAAGCTAAACCCTGATACAGCTCTGTTAAGTTGAATACTAAGTGTATTCATGACCAAAATGAATAACAGTGGAGAGAGGGGACATCCCTGACGGAGTCCGCGCTCGGCTTTGAAGAAAGGAGAGGGAGAGCCATTGATGATGACCGAAAAATTTATGTTTTCAACACATGCCATGATCCATTCAATTCCATTCCTACGCAAACCGATTTTCGCAAGCAGGATCCTAAGGAGACCCCAGTCAACACAATCGTATGCTTTTTTCAAATCAATTTTGAGAATTGCCGCCTTTATATTTTTAGACCGGAGGGAGAAGACGCATTCTTGAGTCAGCGCCACAGCGTCCCATATGTTCCTTTCTTTTAAAAAGGCATGTTGATCCCTGGTAATGAAGCGGTTAAAAACCGGTTTTAACCTCTCCGCAATGATTTTAGTAATAATTTTGAACAAAGAGTTACAGAGAGCAATCGGTCTATAATCCAGAAATGATGAAGAATCATTCTTCTTGGGAATGAGAGCAATAAGGGTAGATGATAGAGCTGTGTGGACGGATCCGGACAACCGTGTAGCCTCCACCATATGCAGCAGGTCGATTTTGAATAGCTCATAGAAATGTAAGAAGAATTCGATGGGCCAGCCATCAGGGCCCGGGCTCTTGTCCTTTTTTGATGCCTTCATGGTGGCTAGGAGCTCCTCCTCAGATACAGGTTTGATAAAGTTTTCATAAGAAGAATCATCGAACATAACAGGCGAATGTTCGGCAGCCCATATCATATCATTCGCATTAGATTGGATCCTTTTGTATTGTTCTTGAAAGACCCTGCTGGCTTCTTTTGAAATGTCCTCTTGTGAGTAATAAAACCCGCCCTTTCCGTCATCAATCTTCCATATAGCATTCCTCCTTTTCCTAGCATTGGCAAAATTTTGAAAATACTTGGTGTTACGGTCTCCTTCCTTGAGCCATAAAGCTCTGCTTTTAAGCCTCCATGTAGCTTCTTCTATACTAAGGAGATAATGCTTCCTTTTTTCCAGATCCCTTATGGCTTTCCTTTTGTTAAAAGACATCAAGTGAGGGAAGGACGATGATATGGCATCCAGTTCCTTTTGAATGCGAGAGAGCTCCTGTTTATCCTATTTTATCTTCAATTGTTTCCACTCCTTTGTTGTCTTTTTGATGTTTTGTATCTTTTCACAGAAGGTTAGGAAGATAGCGTCTTCAGAACCTGCCAGCTCCCTCCATCTCTTAGAAATTACATCATTGAAGGAATTATCTTCCAGGAAGATCCTGTTGAATTTAAAATAGAAATCCTTTCTGATCTGTTGAGTCCTCCATTCTAGAAGGATGGGCTTGTGGTCGAACAAGAATTCATTTGCAATGGAGGAGAATGGCATGCCCCATTTTTCTATGACATTTTCTTTTATGAGAAAGCGATCGATCCTCTTGGCAATAAATGTCGAGCCCATTCTGCCATTTTCCCAAGTCGGTCCCATATTTTTAGGAAAGATATCAACAAGATTCTTGTTTAGAAGCTCCATTCTTATCCTATCCGAAAGAGGATCCTTCTTCCTGCCTGTACCCCAACATTCATCTGGGCTGAGGGTAAAATTCATATCCCCTGCTAACAACAATGATTCCATTTCTAAAATTTCAGATGCGAACAACCTTTCCTAGAAAGGAGCCCTGTTCCTGCAAGGGCCATAAACATTAAGAAGATTTAATATATTTGCATGACCACGGACCGTAGCTGAAATCATGATACCCACACAGCATTTGAATGCTCTTGCCTTAATCCACGTGGGGTCCCATAGGACAGCGAGGCCACCCGACAACCCATTTGCCCCAATAGCCACCATAAACCAAGAGGGATACATTTTTCTGAAATATGCAATGGACACCCTGCTAGAGTGCATAGTTTCTTGGATAAAAACGATTTTAGGACGAGCCAGAGACAAAAAAAAATTGAGCGCCAGATATTTATGGTGGACGCCCAAACCCCGAACATTCAGCGAGATGAGAAAGGACATCGTGAAGGTTCACCAGCCATTCGTGCTCTAAGAGGCTGTGGGACATCCGATTCCATGATTGGTACCTCCACCAAGGAAAGATTAGTTATGCCCAGATCGGTGCCAATCGTCCTTCCCCTGAAATGACGGTTGTCTCCCTTCTTCTTCTTTCTAACAGTGATGTTTTGGATAACTTATATATATAGATATATATATATATATTATATATATATATTTATATATATATATATATATATATATATATATATACATAATTTTTAATTATTTTCTTAATAGTGTTAATAGGGGTAATTTACATTTTTATTATTTATTATATTTTGAAGTTTACTTTTACCGTGCCTTATTTCCCATATTTTTTTAAAATATAATTAATGTAGTCTTTGCTTCATAAATGATGATGATGATTAATGTTCACTAAGACTGATATGGTCAGACCTTAAGAAAGAAACAGTTAATTGATATTATTTAAAATTTTATTATTGTCATAAAAAAGAAGGGAAAGAAGCCTTTTGAGGTCACTATAGTTTTGTTGATTGAACGAGTCAAAGAGGTTCATCCTAGGACAAATGTTTTGGAAATCAGAACATATGTGAGTAAGGCAAGAGAAATTGTGATAAAAAAGGAGGAAAAGAAGCCTTTTGAACTCACTAGCTCACTATAGTTTTGCTTATTGAACTAGTCAAGGAGGTTGGTCTTGGGGCCAATGTTTTGGAAATCAGAGCATATGTGAATAAGGCTCAGAAAATCCAACAGAAAGTTCTTTTCAACTTCCACTCTCTTAGTATCATAGAGGAGGCATATTCTTTCATCCCAAGGTACCTTGGGAATAGACCAACGTGTGGCTTCACTCCATAGTTCATGAGAATTAGTTCTAATCCTTGCAATATTCATTCTCTTCTTAGCAACATCTTTACATTTTCTTCTACAACATTTCTTTCTCCCCAAGAAAAATCATAATTTTCGTCATTTAGTGAAAATTACATTTTTACATATGCACTTGCGTGCCAAAAAAAATTGTAAGTAAAAATGGGGCTTATAAGCCCATATCATATCCCATCATATAATATGTCAAAAGATAAACATGGATCATAAAAAATACATACAAATAGTTAAGCTATTCATGAGATAAATATTGAGAACCATGAGGCAATACCAAAAAACTAAAAGTTTTCAAAAAATTTGGTCATCCAACTACTCGCCTTTAGAGAAAGTTCTATGATAGTACTCTAGTGAATTCTCCACTAACTGCTCCTAAATATTCAAGTCCCCAATATCCTATTCTAGACCAACCTTGGAAAGACATTTGCAATAATGTTCCTTTCCATGTAGATGTGAAAACATGTAATCTGATCAAAAGAAAACTTTAACCTCAAAAATTCATCAAAAATAAAAAACATTGTGTGAGCGTGATACTTGTTAGTCTCATTGAGCTATTTAATAACAACCAAAGAGTCTCAAAAACATGAAGCATTTTGCATCCCTTTTTAAAAGCAAACGATGATAATAACTTTAGACTAAGCATCTCTACATAATTATTTGATCCCCTTCCCAACCCACTTGGAAGCCTAAATTAGTGATTTTCATATAGTTATAAAATTGTTCCACTACCAAACACACCCGTATCAAGGGACGCCCCATCAAAATAACCCCACCAGATAGAACGATCCAATTCTTCAACAACAATGTTCTAGGGTTTGTCTAATACAATATCATCAAGAATTAAGTCATATATGGAAATGATTTGTCCAACCACTCTATCAGAGAAGAGAGACTAGGATTGAAAATGGCTTTATTTCTAGTTAGCCAAATGCCCCAACGAAAAATTGGAGGGAGGTTTCTATATTTTTTTGGGACTACATTTTCCCACCATGATTGTGAGGCATCTTTACACGAAGGACCCTACCATCTAAAATTTAAAGCTAAATGCAAGCTTATTGTGTTCCATACTATAGAGGAATAAGGACATTCAAATAATAAATACAAATTTATCTCCTTTCTGTTTTTACAGAGAGCACACCAACTTGGCCCCATGAAACATATTTTCTATAAATCAACCCCTATGGGGGCCTTTCTTTCAAGAATAATCCATAGGAACAACTTTTCTTTTGTAGGGCATCACAACTTCCAAATTTTTCTTCACCACCACTCCACATTCTTCATCTCTCTATAAAAAATGATGTTTAGGTAACCCATCTTTGGAGAGTAATCCCCAGATGGAGCATGAACCCACCATAAAGAATCTACGTTCTCATTGATTCTAAAATGTGAGATATTGAGAGTGTTTGTATAATCCCACCAATGGGTTGTAAAAGCATTAGGCAAAGTTAATTGTGTAGCACTAGCCTATCTTTGACCCCATAAAGATGTGCTTTATGGATCCACCACATTGCTCAAGGTATACTTTCCATTGTCATTCAAAAATTCCACCAAGGCTAGAGGCAACAAGTAGTTTGCATTGCATCCAACCCATGGATCCCCTCCAATTCTAGCTCTTTCACCAGATTTAACCCTCCAAGCTAGACCACTCTCAATTGCATTGAAAGATTCCATAACTACTTTCCAGACCACTCAAGACATTCGACTTGGATTTATTTGGGAGTATGACCCATTTTTTAGTAGATAAGGGATATATATATATATTTCTTATTTACCACTTCGGCCCATAGGCTTACGTAATCTATTAGCCTCCATCCTATCTATGCTGCTAAAGTTTTAGATATGCAGAATATATTTTTTAACCCCTCAGCCTCCTCATTTCTTAGGTAAAGTGATTTTGTCCCGCCTTACCAAGGAAAAGTTCACCCATCCTTTGAACCCTTGCATAAAAATCTAAATCAGGATCGATGAATTAAATTGAGAATCCATTTTGGGATCAATGAAAGGGACATCCAAAACAAAAGAATGGCTTCCAAAATTAATTTTATAAGCATAAGCCTTCCCGCTCTAGAAAGCCATTGGAAGCTCCAAACTTGAGTGGCCTATCACACAAATAATATTCAATGGAAATGAAAAATCAATACTATTCACTACCGAGAATATTGGATCTCTCACTCAATGCATTAAATAGCTCTTAGTTGATTCAGTCGCCACAAATATAACCCTTTGCCTGACAATCCTTACAAACGAGGAGATGAGGCCTCGCTATGTTGAGCTTTGTTTTTTGTTTATGAGTCTCAGGATGCTTTTGTTTCTCCAATCTACACTCTCTGCCATTTGTGCGAATTCAATGATTCCATGATTCTCTGACTTTTCAGACCAAGATTCCATGATTGTTCCCATAATGGGCTTCCATTTTTCTAATGGAGAGAGATTAATTCTCCCGCCTATCAACCATCTTACTCTACCGGATACCAATGAGGGTAATTAAGTTTAGGTATTGTCTCCATCTTCCCTTGGTGTGACTAGAGTTAGGAATCTAGTGGGTTGCCTCCTCAAGGATTTCAGAATATGAAAAATCTTCTTGGTCATCCACTGTGAGGGTCTCGGGATGGTGACTCCCATCACAAATATCAAGATGGGTAGTTGAATGCAAGATGGCCACAACCTCTTGATCCTAGGACTGGGATCATATTCTACTTTGCGGGCCACAACCACTTCCCCCTTGATGATTGCACATGTGTTTCTGAGGCATGCTACACAAGAAAGGGAAACACTAATTACAAAGATCAAGACTCAAAACCAGAGGAGGAATTATAGATAAAATGAATATTAGGAGGAATATTGAAATGATGGATGGGGGGAGGCATGGTCAAATAATACTAGCATAGGCTGTCAGGACAGAGAGGCAAGGCAATAGATAAAACTCCTTAATTTGGGAGGGCTCCCATAGTTGCTAAAACACCACGAACTAGAATGCTAGTCACCAAAAACTACTATATAACAAAATAGACTGAAGTCATTAAATTCAAGGCAAAAAAAAAAATGTGAACAAAGCTTAGAGATTCAAGAATTACCCTAAAGAAAGCCATCCATGTTGTCCAAACTTGTGAATGTTGTAGATTTGAGCATAGGGTAACGACCACTACAATAGAAAACAATAGCTTTCGAAGAAACCATAGTATTCAGTGAGAAATATAATCAGAATGGCCAACATTTCCATTTAATTTTCCATTCCACTTTCTCTATTAGGATCAAGCCATCCAAATACAATCAACTTGTCTGGGCACGAACAATCCTTGACCACCACAACTACATCATATATCACAAACATACATGTTTTAGGAAAAAGTAGGTCAATTCCCTAGAATTACATGAAATTTGTCATGCATAGGCCTCTCAATGTTGGAAGACCCCAGAACAAATCACAACCATGACAAGGAAGGACCTTAACACACATAAAATTCACAAAGGGTAAGCTTTGTAGTTGGAACCGAAATAGAGTTTATGATTTTCAATGTCCATAAATTATGAAAGGAATAATCACATGCCTGGTACAAGGGGAGGGTTGGCCATACCAACCCCCCTCTTAAATGATTTGTAAGGTGGTGGGTTGGTAGGCACACCCCCTAGTCTCTCGCATGCTCTCGTTGGTCACACAATTAGGAGGATCTTTTCATCATTATTATAAAGTTGAAACTCTCTAACTTAATATGAAAGCCTAGTCACTAACTTACCCATTCATAGAATCACTTATCCTAACCTCCATTGGTTGAAAAATCCCACTCAACATCTTACCAATTCATAAAATCACTTATCTAATCCTCATAGATCCAAAGTCCACTGTACCATCACACTTTAGTCATATGTGTACCATCACACTTTAGTCATATGTACCAAATTGTTGTCGTGGGCTATGCAAAGATTTGAGAATAAATTCTCTTTGAAGATATATCAAATTTTAGGTATTTTCTATACCTTAATTATAAAATATTATGGAAATATCTTTAAGATGAAAGTGAATTTTTGAAATATATAATAACATTTTTCTATAATTAACTATTGAAAAATATAATATATTATTATATTTTTTAATATAATTTATATTTGTATGTTTTATAAATATAATATTTGAGTGGGTTTTATTGATTTAGATCCCTTTTTGGTATAAAATTTTTATTAATTCTAATCTCTATGAGTATATATACTCTATAAATTTTAATAATCAAATAATATATAATATATTATAAAATTAAATAATAATCCATTTAGATTAATATTAATAATATATATATATAATATATATATATATATATATATATTATGTAAATACTATTATATATAATAATATAAATATATATATAAATTAAATTTATTTGCATATCTTAAATATTTAATGCATTTATTGAGTTAATCGTAGTTAGTTTCAATATGTCACAAGAAAAACTAGATTTATTGACTATCTATGAAGCAAAAGAGTAACCAAAATAAAACTAGTTGTTGTGAATTAATAGTCCTATCAACTATTGAACTACAAGTAAAAGTGCTATTGTGCTACTGTAATACAAAATAGTGAATCAGGAATCCAAGGAAGCCATTGGAGTTGGCTCTTGGGTGTTAGACCCTAAACTAGCTAGAGGATTAACGTTGCACTAGAGATGGCTCTCCAGGTGGGAAATCCTAGCATCTAGGCTCTCTAGACAAGAACATTGGTAACATTGGGCATTCATGATATCATTCAAAGCAGAGATATTGGTGTTCCTCTCCTCATGTTTCTCCTTCAGGACCCTGCCCATGACGGTTTCCATCTTTCAATAAAGAGTAATGGAGTTTAGGTATTGTTTCCATATTCTTGTGGTGTGACCAAAGTCAGGAACCCTAGTCGACTACCTCCTCAAAAATTTTAGAATCTGAAAAATCTTGTTGGTCATTGGTTGTGAGGGTCTTAAGATGGTGAAGGGGTATTTCAATGGAAGATGGCCGCAACCTCCTGAGCCTGGGACTAGGCTCGTGTTCTACTTTTGAGGCCACATCCACCTCCTCGTTGGTGATTGCATGTGTTTCTAAGGCATGATGCACAGGAAAGGGAAACAACAATTATAGAGATCAAGAGTCAAAACTAGCGGAGAAATTACAGAAATAGGGAACATTAGGAGGAAGACTAAAATGTAGGTTGGGGGGGCGGGGGGCTAGTTAGATAATACCAACACGGGACAACAAGACAAAGAGGCAAGGTAGCAGATAAAATTCCTCAAGTAGGGTATGGCTTCTAACAATTACTGAAACACTGCAGACTAGAATGCTAGTTATCAAAAACTACTATATAACAAAATAGATTGAACTCGTTAAATTCAAGGCCAAAAAAATTGTGAACAAAGCTAAGAGTGTAAGGAAGTACCCCAAAGAAAGTCGTTCATGCTATCAAGACTTGTGAATGTTGTAGAGTTAAAGATAGGGTAACAACCGCTACAGTAGAAAACAACAACTTTGGAAGAAACCACAATATTCAGTGAGAAATATTGTTTGAACATCCAACATTGCCATTTACTTTTCCATCATGTTTTCTCTATGAGCACCAAGTTGTCCAGACTCCGTCAACTTGTCTCCCACATTCTTCGACCACCACAACTACATTGTCTGTCATGAGTAGGCATGTTTCAGAAGAAAAATCCCCAAAATTACATGGAATTTGTCATGCACAGGCCTCTCAGCATTGGAAGACCCTAAAATAAATCCCACTTGCGGTGGGGGAAGGGAAGTAACACAACATAAAAGTCACAAAGAGTAAGCTCTACAATTGGAGCCGAAACAAAGTATGAATTTCCATGTCCATAAATTATGAAAGAAATAGTCACATACTTAGTACACAGGGAAAGTTGGCAATATCAATCCCTAAATTATTTGTAAGGCAGAGGTAGCAAACTCACCCCTAATCTCTTGCATTTTCTAGTTAAACACCCTGTTTGAGAATCTTTTCATTATTATTATAAAGTCAAAACTCTCTCAATTAATATGAAATCCTAGTCACCCACTTACACATTATTAGAATCACTTATCCTAACCTCCATAGATTGTTGTGGAATATCAAGAGATTTAACACATTCATAGAATTACTTATCCTAGCATCCATAGGTTGTTGTGGGAAATGAAGAGATTTAACCATAAATGCTCTTTGAAAATATATAATATTCTAGATTTAACCAAGCCCTTCCACCAGCTCGACGAAGTCTCCTCCACTGTCGGAGTTGAACACAAAAGAGAGTCGAAGGCGAGAGGGAATGCGTGGAGGTTGGAAGTGGTGCACAAGGACACTCTGCTGCCCGCCAACGCTCGCCCATCGTACGAGCGACGGTGGGAGGAGACGCCGAAGCGGGATGCCGCAAGAATTCGGGGACTGGAGTAGCAGATAGAGAGGAGATTGAACAAGTCGGCCGGAAGCTATGCAAAGGTGGCGGAAGATTTAGGGGCCGGTGTCGTGTCGGGACTGGCGGTGGGGAGCGGCGAGTACTTCACGCGCATAGGCGTGGGAACGCCGGCAAGGGAGCAATATATGGTGATCGACACAGGCAGCGACGTGACGTGGATTCAGTGCATGCCATGCCGCAAGTGTTACCGGCAAATGGATCCCATTTTCAACCCCTACTCCTCCGCTTCTTTCTCCGCTTTAAGCTGCAACTCCGACGCGTGCAGTCAGCTTGACGTCCACGGCTGCTCTCGTGGCGGCGGCTGTGCCTACAGAGTCGACTACGGCGACGGCTCCTACACCACTGGTGTCATGGCCACTGAGACGCTGACATTCGACGACAGCTATGTCCGTGACGTGGCCATCGGCTGCGGCCGCTACAACACCGGCCTCTTCGTAGGGGCAGCGGGGCTTCTGGGCCTCGGGGCCGGGCCGCTATCCCTCCCATCACAACTCGGGGAACAGTTGGACGGCGTATTTTCGTACTGCCTCGTTGACAGGTATTCCGAGTCATCCGGCACGCTCGAATTCGGGGCGCAATCCGTTCCCGTGGATTCCTTCTTCACGCCCATGGCAAAAAACTCCCTTCTTCCTACCTTCTATTATCTCTCCCTCACCGGCATCAGCATCGGCTGCACTTTCCTCAACTCCATCCCGGACGACGTCTTCTCCATCGACGACACGTCGGGCCGTGGGGGTGTCATCCTCGACTCCGGCACTACCCTCACCTACGTCCAGACGGCTGCCTACGTAGCAATGAGGGACGCTTTCATTACAGGTACCCAACATCTTCCCAGAGCCGAGGGGACCTCCCTCTTCGACACCTGCTACGATCTGTCGGACCAACATTCCGTCATGGTTCCCGAAGTGGACTTCCACTTCTCCAACGGGAAGACCTTATCTCTCCCGGCTAACAATTATGTGGTTCCAGTGGATACCATGGGTACTCATTGCTTTGCCTTTGTGCCCACCGACTCTGCTCTCTCTGTCATGGGAAATCCTAGTCACCCACTTACACATTATTAGAATCACTTATCCTAATCTCCATAGGTTGTTGTGGAATATCAAGAGATTTAACACATTCATAGAATCACTTATCCTAGCATCCATAGGTTGTTGTGGGAAAGGAAGAGATTTAACCATAAATGCTCTTTGAAAATATATAATATTCTAGATTTTTTTTATATTTGAAGTATAAAATATTATGGCAATAGCTTTCGGAAGAAAGTGGATTTTTAAAATATCTAAATGCTCTTTGAAAATATATAATATTCTAGATTTTTTTTATATTTGAAGTATAAAATATTATGGCAATAGCTTTCGGAAGAAAGTGGATTTTTAAAATATCTA
>APFE030922749.1:56920-70497 GCA_000404065.3 Pinus taeda
AGATATTTGATTAATTGTACTTAAATTTTACTGATCAGATTTCCAAAATAATATATAAATATAAACAAAGGATGATATGCTATTATGAAATATTGTTACATGTTTTTATGAAAGTTTGTTACATGTAATCTGGTTATTGCATATTTTAATGTAAAAGTGTTACTATATGTTTGTTATAACAAGAGTGTGATGCACTTGAGGTGTATGGCATAGTGGCCGGGGAAGTCGGTTTGGACCACGTTCGAATCCTGCTCCTGCGGCGCAGCATGCTGGCGCAATTTCGGAGATGATTATGATGATTTGATGGCTGATGAAAAAGGCTTGATGTGATTGTATAGTTGTAAAAATACCATTGAAATGTGATTTTCCAGAGGGGTAAAATCCCTGAAAAAAAAAAAAAATAAAAATAAATAAATAAATTTAAAAAAAATAATTAAAAAAAAAAATAGCAAGAGTGTGATTATTAGCTTACAATTTACTGATTATATATTTAGATTGATTTATACAGTTTAAACAAAGTATGATATGTTATTATGGAAGTTTGTGTTTGAATTTTTTTTTTAATTTTTTTAAACCATTTTCTTAAAATTTAAAAATATTCACATTTATTTTATATATATATATAGATATTAATATATTATAATTATTTTATACATTTTTTACTGAATAATGTATGATTTTTTTTATAAATAATATTTCTTTTTTAAACTTTAAAATATTAAAATTTGAGTGAGTTCGCATATAGTGAGATGTGGATTAGGTGATGGCTAAAATTAGTTATTTAGTAGAGTGTGATTCTTATGTATGTCACTTAACTGATCTCAATTGATCTCTAGTTTTAGAATAAGGATAGGCTCTAGTTTAGTTGAGTATTTGACTTTCTATAAACATCAACAACTGTTATTTTTAGCCCTAGTAGGTCATGCAATTCGAATTGCCTATTGAAATTAGATGAAGGCATAATTATAATTCATTCTTGTGCAACAGATTTTGGTAGAGAAATCTTGTGTCTTTTGTGATCAATTTGCTCTCATTAGTAGTTGCAAGGTTTCAAGGAATCTATACATGGTATCAGAGCAGAAAGCAAGATAGAGACTGAGTTCCTTGATCAGATTCAAAGTACATTAAAAAGAAGATCAGTTAGCGTAGGAATTCTACAAGTGTTGGATCACATCATTCTCTGGTTTGAGGATAGAGCAGAACCTAGAAGGGACTTCAAAATTTTGTGCATGGAAGGGTAGAATGGAGATTGTGTTCAATGTTTTAAAAATCAGAACCGGTGACCGGACCGATCCATCTAATGAACGAGGTTTCAAACTAGGATTGGTCAGGTCTAAACGAACCGGTTTAAAAAAATACATTAAATAATTAATTTTTAATTAAAAAAACTAATTTGAAGATTTAAAACAATGATTCCAAGCCAATAGAAACAAAATTTTCAAGGTTTTCTCATCTATATACCATGTAAAGGTGAATATATCAAAATGGTCTCTAGAGTCTGAAAACAATGTTGTAAACTATGTGATCACTGAACTACTACAGGTCTATATAGTAGTGATCAACAACATGATCACTCCTAATCATGATCAAACTCATCACCACTACTACACAAGAGATCATCAACATGAGCTACATAAATAATATGCCTCCGAGTTTGACAACTCCTAAAACTCCTCTACAACTTTAGTAGTAGCAAAAATAGACATCAAAACTACAAATCATTGATCAACATGGTCACTCATGGAACTCATCATTGATTCAACACTACTAGAAATACATAAACATCATCAACAAGCGATACATGAACATCATCTAGCTCAAAGTCTTCAAACTTGGATTGCTCAACCTTATAACATGATAGAAATTGAAATGGTTTAACATGCATAACCAATGATTTTGGTTTGAGTGAAAGGTTCATCTCTTCAACCTTATAATGTGGTAGAAAAAGATTAGCATGCCTAACCAGTTGTTTTCCTTTGAGTGAAGGGCGCATTCTTGTTAAGGCCGTGGTAGAGGAGTTCAACAATCAGTACCACCAACATCAACAAAGTTCAACAATAAATGCCACCACGATCAAGGTTCTTAAAGGGCTTCATGCTCTTGATCAAATTACAATCTCATACCCTCACGCGTGATAGAATCAAATGGAACCATTGAAAACCCCCAAACCATGAAATCCTGAAAACCATTAAGTCTGCTGAATTTTGAGTGAAATCTAAAATTCTAGTTTCTTCATATGAAATCCATCGAGGTCGAAATCACTCTCAAACATCCTGAGTCATTTCATGGTAATGTTACAAATTTAAATAAAAAGATGAAAATGAAAATTAAAGGAAATATCACTTTTACTTTAAGAATTTAACATTACCATTAATTGCCAACATTGTTAGGGTTGAGATGTGTCAGGAAAATGAGAGGGTAGGCATTTTTTTCTTGGAGGGACTATTTTTTGAGGAAAACAAACCCAAATTTCCCTCAAACCAGCTTCAAAACTCACAAAAATGCATTTTATGGGGGTTATAGTTGCCTTGGCAATAAACCAGTCGATTTAGGAGAAAATCGGTTGGTTTGACCACAAACCGGCCAAACCGGCCAGTTAGGACCGGCTAGGGAAACACAAATGCGACATGAGTAGGTAAACCAGGTTTTTAAGCCGGTTTGACCCGGTGGGCTTGCTAACCGGCTGGTTTGACCGATTACTAGTTCAGACCGCCCGGTTTTTAAAGCACTGGTTGTGTTAGATGATAATGGAGTTTTGGAATACATCAAGACTGATATTCCTCAACCTTTTGCATTATATTCACTACAATTGGCTCAATGGAAGAAGGACATTGCCAAAGCTAGGAGGATGATCCTAGAAGGAGTCAAAGAGCATATTGTTCCAAATTTTCATGGGAATAATACAACATTCAAGATGTGGAAGGCCCTTACTAATATGTTTTAAAGCAGTAGTGATGCTAGAAAACTATCTTTAAAAGACAAATTGAGGAACATTCGAATGGGAAAGAATGAGCCCATTGTTACATATCTATCCAGGTTTCCTCAAGTGAGGGATGACCTTGGAGGTGTTGGAGAGACAATTCCACCAAGAAATCTTGTGAGCCTTACTCTTCTTGGGATTTCCAAATCTTGGCATAGTTTCCAAGTTGCAATGAATGGCAGAGATAAACTCCCTCATTGGGAGGGATTGTGGTAAGATCTTATGCAGGAAGAGGTAAGGAGGAATACAAGGGATGGAGTCTTAGATAGGACTGATGATGAGGAGAATTTTTCTTTGGATGTAAATGAGAAGAAAGCCAAAGGCAAGAAGGCCCAAGGCAAGACTGAATCTAGTCATAATGGAGGAAAAAAAGAAGAAGAATCTTTGCAAGATAAAGTGTTCTCATTGTCATGAATTTGGACATTATGCTACAAAATGTACAAACAAGAAATCCAACAAGCATGTTGTAGCAACGATAAGAGGCAAAACATTCTCTTCTCAGTTTGAATTGGATTTCTCTTTGATAGCTCACATGGAAAGATCAGTTCAAGGTAGTGTGTGGTATATTGATTCAGGGGCTTCATTCCATATGACAAGGAATACATATTTCTTCAATAGTTTGGAGGAGAAAGACATGCAATTACATATCGAGCTTCGAGATGATGGCAGATACATGACCAAAGGAGTTGGTACAATTAGCTTTAGGAGGGAATCTAGATCTCATCTCCATCTTAAGAATGTGATGTATGTTCCAAGAATGAAGAAAAACCTTATATCAATAGCATTCCTAGAAGACAAAGGGTATGATGTAGTATTCAACAAAGGGAAGACCTACCTCAAGCATTTTGCTTCAAGACAAGTCAAGAATATTGGTGTAAGGATCAAGAACCTCTACAAATTAGAGGTTGATGCATGTGCAACCTTGAGCAGCAAGGAAAAGTTTTTTTAGGGTCGAGACATTGGAGAGCTCTAGCACATGCACATGGGACATCTACATCATAGAGCATTGAAGATACTTCAACAAATTGCCACTGGGATACCACAGTGCACCCTTCATCAACATTATGTGTGCAAGGGATGCACCTTTGGAAAGTATGCAAAATCTTCCTTTTAGGGCCAAGATAGAAAAGATGGAGTTGCTTTGGAGAGACTCCATTCAAATGTTTGTGGCCCCATCTCCACATTTTCAATAACCAAATACAGGTACTATGTGATATTCATTGATGATTTTTCTCGTAAGTGTTGGATTTATTTCATGAAGAAGAAAGATGAGGTATATTCCAAGTTTATGGAATTCGAGACCTTAGTGGAGAATGAGATAGGGAAGAAAATCAAGTCCATAAGGAGTTATAATGGAGGATAGTATGTATCCTAAGGGAGGTGTCATCAATTCAATGCATCTCCCAGACCACAAGGTCTCACAGCACACACCATACGAGACGAATCATCAAGTAAATGAATCTACCCGACCATAAGGTCTCATAGCACACAGTCTAAAGGAGAAATCACCAAATCAATGCATCTCCAAGGCCACAAGGTCTCACAGCAAACAACCTATGGGAGGAATTGTCAAATCAATGCATCTCTCGGGCCACAAGGCCTCACAACACACATCCTATGGGAGGAATCATGATGTTATATAATTAATTTTCCATCTCAAAGGGATTCTTAGCCACTCCAATTTCTTCACATAAATATCAACAACCAGTTCAACAACAAAAATGTAGCCATGGTGGATCTTAATACTTCATCTAACATTTCAGCAAACAACAATATCCATATTGTTCATAAAGCTTTATCTAGAACTTCTCATAGAAGTAAATATTAGTAACCATAGTCGAATCCAAGAAAGAATAAGTGGCTTCTTATAGAAGCAAATATAAACAACTTGTTCATCAGCAAAAACAAAATATCAAATAGATTAGAAACTAGCTTCACAAATCAACAACATTTGCAACTTAAATCATGATATATGTAGTAGGGTCATCCATGTTATTCATTACAATACAATTCTTCAGAATACACCCTATCAATATAGAGTCAGTAATTCCATGCACCAGGTGGTTCAACAAGTTAAACAGAGGAATTTATCAGCAAAGTCTCATAGATTCTTCAAATTTATCATTAAGCAAGTGCTCATGGACTCGCAATCCATCATGCCACAACCTGAGCAGGAATTTGTCATACTTCCAATATTACAGTTCTTCAATCAAGTCCCTCTTACACTAAACGAAGAGGACCTTTGTCCTGGTCATATCATCAATACATAGCAGAAAAATCATGGGCTCAACTTCATCATATTAGATCAGCATCGTTCTTCAAAACTTCTACCCATCTTCATCTTAGAGGTCACATAGATTATAAGTGTGCTTCAATCACTATAATCTTGTCTTCTTGGCATGTTGTTCTTCCATCGATTTCCAACGATTTCCGCACCTTGGAAATCTTCATCATGTCCCTGCAATCCTTGCTAGGATGTCATGGAAGAACACATACAACCAAGCAAGATATACAAAGACAAAAGACTCATAATGTCACAAAAATGGAAATAATCAGGAGAGTATTTATCTCTTGAGTATGTATCAGCTCCATAGTTATTCTCATCCATACCACCATCATCACGAATCTGTATTATCAAAGGATTCCACATCGTCAAGGAGTCCATATCATCATCAACGAGTCTGCATCATCAACGAGTCCACATAATCATCAAGGAATCCACATCATCAACGAGTTTGTTTCATCAATGAGTCCACATCATCAAGGAGTCCATATTATCATCAAGGATTCCACATCATCAACGAGTCCACATCATCAACGAGTCCATATCATCATCAAGGAGTCCACATCATCAGGAGTCCATATCATCATCAATATCAAGAAATATACATCATCAATGAGTGCACATCATCATCAAGGAGTGTATGTCATCACCATCCACATCATCTAGAGGATAAAGTTCCTCCTTTCAAACAAACATAATAAGTTCTATTATTTTGGTCATAAGCCTTAGATTTTCTTCCAAACCTTACCTCGGGTTTACAAAACATGAACAATCCAATGTCAGTAATTCTTTTAAAAAAATAAAAGAAATACAATATAGTTGTCTTTTGAGAACATGACATCTCCCTCTTGATATTTTAACCTTCATGCATCCAACCTGCACAACAACCTTATCATCAAGATGTAAAAAATTCTAGGAGTTAATGTTTCTTCTTATTATAAGTGGAAGCGATCAATTCATATGCCCGAGGAAATCTCAACCCTTTTTAACTTGGTAGGGTTGTAATCTAATTGGCTAGGTTTTTTACTCCAACCCCTAATAATTCTTAAAATTTAGACCCTAACATTCACCAACATTCTGCATTCTTTTAAACTTCATCATTATCAGTAATCCTAGGGCTTTACATAACCTATGTTAGGAAACCAGCTCATAAAAAGATAGAAAAGATAGATCAACGCTTTAGAATTCAGTCTCTTCAAGGGGGCAACCTCCTTTACATTACACAAATGAACAATTCTTGGATGATACAAATGACTAAACCTCCCTTCTATATATAGGAGTCTAAGGGGTCACAATATAATCAAGCCGACATAACAGTAATAACATTAGGGCACAAAAATGACAATAGTGGGTTTCTATGGGGCATACTAATAACAATATGGGGACAATAGGGGCCCAATAATAACAATAAGGGATACAATGACAATAGTAATGGGGGTATCACTAGTATTATAGGGGCCTAACATGCCCCTCTCCTTCCGGAAAGCGTTTTCCTCAACGCTTGAGTAGTTTTGGATGCTTCTGTATAAAATTCTCATTCTTCCATGTGGAATCTTCAGTGGATAAGTACTTCCACTTGATGAGATACTCTGAAATTGATCGATTTCGTAGCTATCGAGTTCTTGTTTATGTGACTGCTTCTGGTTCCAATACGATTTTTCCTTTCTCTTCAATTTCTGGAAATATTGTTTGAACTGGGAGCTTGTCACCTATAACCTTCTTTAAACATGAAACATGGAAAATTGGGTGCACTTGGGAAGCTGTAGGAAGCTCCAATTTGTATGCCATAGTACCAATATTTTACAACACCTTGTACATACCATAATATTTTGGTGATAATTTATTATCCTTCTTAGCTTACTTAAGGGAAATTTGTTTATATGGTTGTAGCCGTAGGAATACCCAGTCACCTACATCAAAACGTATTTCGCTGCGATGTTGATCTACATGTTGTTTCATTATATTATGCGCCAACGTGAGGTTATCCTTTAAGAGTTGGAGAACTTGTTGTTGATGCTCGATGTGATCTTCCACTGCTTCAACCCTAGAATTTTCTCTTAAATATGATGTGATGGATGGTGGATGATATCCATAAAGTGCCATAAATGGGGTAATTTTTGTTGCAGTATGGAAGGAAGTGTTATACCACCATTCAGCCAGAGGCAGCCATTTGACCCATTATGTTTGTTTATCAGATACAAAGTAACAAAGATATCCTTCCAAACATTTTTTTACTATCCCAGTTTTCCCATTAGATTGAGGATGATAAGATGAGCTATGAGCTAACTGAGTACCGAGACAAGAAAATAATTTTACCCAAAAATTTCCAGTGAAAATGGGATCTCTGTCGTTTACAATAATCTTTGGGTTTCCACGTAGTTTTTGAATTGTTTCTGTAAATGCAGTAGAAATTGTACTGGCTTTAAATGGCTGTGATAATGCACAAAAGTGTGCATACTTGGTAAGTCTGTCAACTACCACCATGATGACACTATTTCCTTCGGACTTGGGTAAACCTGCGATAAAATCCATTGAAACCTCCTCCCAACGTTGTCTTGGAATAGATAAAGGTTGTAATAGACCTGGGGTCTTAATTGTTTCAACTTTATTTTGTTGGCAAACCAAACATTCCGCCACAAACTTTTGAATATCCGATTTAAGGCCATCCCAAAAAAAATTCTTCTCAACCTTGTGGTAAGTTTTTAAAAATCCTAATTAACCTCCTAAGGAAGATGTGTGCAATTCCATAAGAATATTTTGTTTGAGTAGGGAATTCTTACATCAGTAAAAGTGATCTTTGTACCATAACGAATCATTTTTCCAGCTAAATGTATCAGATGTACTGGGATCTTGTTGTAACTTTCAAATGAGTGCCCACACTTCTTCGTCATTATTCCATTCCTCCCTTGCTTCATTTATCCAATCTGGTTGGATAATAGAAATGGCACACAATAATGCTTCCACATCCTCATCCTTTATTGAGAGTGCATCTGCCACAACATTTTTCTTCCCTTTTTGTAGATGATTTCAAAGTCATAATCCAACATCTTTTTGACCCATTTTTGTTGCTCTTCAAAGGATAATCTTTGTTCTAAAATTTTTTTAAGACTATCATGATCCGTTTTTACCTTGAAGTGTCTTCCCATTAGGTAGGGTCGCCATTTCTTAAATGCATGTAGTATTTCCAACATTTCCTTCTCATAAATAGTTGCGTAAATACTTTCCCTTGATTGGACGACTTTCAAAAGCAATGGGTCTTTCATCTTGCATTAAAACGACACCAATTCCATTTCTTGAATCATCACATTCCACAATAAAGGTTTTTGTGAAGTCCGAAGTAGCTAAGATCAAAGCTTGGCACATTGCCTCTTTAAGATGTTCGAAAGCCTTTATTGCTTCTGGAGTCCATGAAAATGCGTCTTTCTTAAATAATGTTGTAAGAGGTGTTGTTATTCTCCCATAATGCTTAACAAACTTGCGATAATACCCTGTCAACCTGAGAAATCCTCGCAGATGCTTTATGGATGTGGGGATTTTCCATTCCTTAATGGCTTTAATTTTTCTAGGGTCTACCTTAACACATTCATGGTATACAATATGACCCAGATATTCCACCTCTTGTACTCCAAAGAAACATTTGGAGCTTTTTGCATATAATTGTTTCTCCTCCAATAGTTTGAGCACCTATCAACATGTTCAACATGATCCTTCCAAGACTTGTTGTAGATTACTATATCATCAAAAAATACTAACACAAATTTTCTAAGGAAGGGTTTGAAAATGGAATTCATCAAACCTTGAAATGTAGAAGGTGCATTGGTAAGGCCAAAAAGCATGACCAAAAATTCATAATGACCCTCTTGAGTTATAAATATTGTTTTCGGAATGTCTTCAGTCTTCATTCTGATTTGATGATATCCTAAACGAAGATCCAACTTGGTGAAGTAAATTGATCCATGAAATTCATCAATGACATGAATGGGAAATTTATCTTTAATAGTGAGCTTGTTGAGCTCCCTATAATCCGGACACATGTGCCATGATCCATCCTTCTTGAGCACCAATACTACTGGAGCAGAGAAAGAACTTTGACTAGGTTGAATTATACCAACCTCTAGCATTTCTGCAACCATATGTTCAATTTCATTCTTTTAGGCATAGGGATATCTATACGCCCTGATGTTTGGAGGAACACTTCCTGGAATCAAATGAATTGCATGATCATGATCACGAATAGGTGGGAGACCTTTGCGAGTCTCAAATACCTTGGTATGATTGTCCAAGACTTTTTGGAGATCTAGAGAAATAGATGATTTTGATGTGGGAACCTCTAACGAACATAATTGTGCAATTACACCCTGTTGTTCCTTCTTTAGAATCTTTGTCATACCGTTAGAGCTGATTATCTTTCCCGGTTTCCCTGCAATGCCCCTTCATTCAACTTCCTTTCCTTCTGCACAAAATTTCATGAAAATTTCTTGAAATTTAAAAGCTATTGTACCCAAGTATTGTAGCCATTGGACTCCTAGTACAACATCGGCACCACCCATTGGAATGGAAATCATTGCGCTATTCAATACATATTCTCCCGCAGGTAGCTTGATATTATGGCACTTTCCAGAGAAAATTATGGTTTCTCCACTTGCAACCATCACTTGACACTCTGGTGCTGGATATAGGAAGCAATTCAATTCCTTTGCTATCTTACAATGAATAAAATTATGGGTACTTCCCGAATCAATCAACACTATTACCTTTTCCTTCTTGATATGTCCCTCTATCTTGATAGTTTGAGGAGTGGTAATTCCATCCAATGCATTATAAGATATGGTCAGATTCATTTCTTCTTTATCTAGGGTTTGTTCTTGTTGTATATCCTCTTCTTTTGACATTTCTTGTTCATTTTCTTCCTCCTCTTCACAATCTATGTAGAATAATTTCTTCTCAACACACTTACAACCTTTAGTGTATTTGCTATCACAATTGTAATAAAGCCCTTTTGCTCTTTTTTCTTCCAATTGTTGTGGTGTCAACCTTGTACGTTGTGGAAGACTAGGGGCAACAACACTTCCATATTTATAGTTGTGAGTGGTAGGCTTCCTGGTTGCCATAATTTTGCTTTCCATTTTTCTTGCTAACCTGAATGTCTTCTCCAATGAATCAAGTTCCCAAAGGCGAACCTCATGTTGGATATTATCCTTTAAATTCCCTATGAACACATCAATCCTATGCTCCTCTGGAATATCTTTTACCCTTATGTACAATTTTTGGAAGTCCTCAATGTGTCCCATCATTGAACCCTTTTGTTTGAGATTTATCAATTGGCTAAAAAAGGTGTTGCATTTTGTATACTCATAATGTGCTATCATTTCTTCTGTAAAAATTGCCCAAGTGGAAATTTGTTTACGAGAGCAAAGACATCGATACCATACAAACTAATTTGGTTCCAAATATAAAGTTGCAATACGTACCTTTTGTGTGTTTTTCACATTATGGAGATCGAAAAATTGGCTCCATCTATGTATCCATGTTTCCAGGATCCTTGCCATCAAACTTCCTCATATCGATTTTTGGAACATGGTGGGTCTTCAATCCAACATCAGAGTCTATGAAATAATGATTAACATTTCTTATGTTCCCATCATGAGTTTCCTTTACTACCCTTTCACCATTAGTGACCATTTCTTGTAGCAACTTATTCAAGTTTATCTTCAATTCTTCCATCTTATCATCCATGCCATTCATCTTAGCATCCATCCCATTCATCTTAGCTTCCACGCTATCCATATTGTTGGATAGGTAAATCCCCTCTACGGATAGAGGCGATCCCTACTAGCCCAACAGGGGTCTAGCAACAATCGAACAATGCTACACCGTAGGTTCCTAGTTGTAATTAACAAGTGGGTGAGAATAACCTACTTGGATTCCAACGCTTGTTTTTCGAAGAGATATTCCTCTCGCTCCTTCGCTCCAGCCGATCACAATTCCCCGCTATCCTCGCGGATGAATACCTGCACAAGCAAAAGAGAGCAAACAAAAGCGTAAAATCTACTAACGACAACTATGTATCAGTCAGGAAAGATACAATTTACATTAACCAATCATTGAACAAATGTAAATGGAACCATAAGAGTAGTCATCTATCTTTATTAAAAAAAAGTAGAGTAAGGTACAACCGGTGTCCTGACGCTGAGTCCTTCCCTAGAGGGTCCAACCAGCATATCTTCCAAGCATTCACCTTTGAGACAAATCTCCCAAGTCAAAAGGTCTCTCTCTCACATACAAGGCAACAAGCTTATGACCTTTCTCAAGCTCAAAACAATCCTCGCACAACACACCAAATGCCTACAAAGAGCAGCACTAAAATGTACACAGAATTCCTCAATCAAAGTCTATATGTTCCAAACTACTAACTCAAAAAACTAGCTGCTCATGGGCAATGGAGGAGGCTTATAAAGAGAAGGAGTCTCCATGAATAGGTAAGGGATGAGCTTTCCTCCATGATAAGAGGATGGTCAGTCGAACAGACATGCCAGAGAAAGGATGGCGACCTCAACAATGCTAACAACCAGTTCTGGATGGGTCCGGAAGGCTGGTTGTTAGAACAAATTCGCTCAAACAGGATCAGCGCGGAAAACTCACGAACTGCCGCGCTGACATCGCAAACCTATGTGGGAGAGGTCCGGTCAGCGCGAAAAGGACAAACGGCGGGGGCGTTGTTCGTAGAAATGGAACCAGCGCGGAAAAGACGTGTCCTTCCGCGCTGGCAGCGCAACAACAACATTGGCCTCCGCCTGTCAGCGCGGTTATTCGACAAACAGACGCGATGACTCATTTAACTTAGGGAAAGAGGGTTTTTAGCCATTTTTGAGGAGCATGAGTATGGGTGAATGTGGTTTATAGCACAGTAGGGAGACTGACATGATGGCAGTGATATTTTACTGTGTAACAAAGAGCAGTAGTTGCTTTCTAACAAATTGCAAGGAGTGGAAGGCCAACTTCATATTACAACTATGAACCTGGAAAGGGTGCATGAGTTGGAGACACAACGCCTTGTTACCAAAGAAGCCTTAGTCAAGTATCAGCTTGAATAATGGGTAAACAATTCCAGTTTGTCTTCGAATTCCTCTAATAATGTTTATGTTGGTTCTTTAGAAAAACATACTAGAGCCATAGGGTCCAAGTTAATGTGCAAGATGGGCTATCAAGAAAAAGGCTTGGGCAAACATGCATAGGGTATTGTTGAGCCAATAATGTTTGAGGAAAGGCCTAAGTATTTGGGTCTTGGATATGGACAATCTTATAGAGAAACTTCCAAAGCTGGCATGAAGACAATTGAAGCAATTCCAAGGAGTTTCATTTCAGGTCTTCTACCTCAAGAGTGTAAAGATTGTATCCATGGGGAATGTAATAGTTTGAAACATGCTTTGCAGTACAAAGGTGTTCATAAGCATACACTTGAACCAGAGAGTTGTGGAAACTCTAAAAGCTTTGAATAGATTGATGGTGTTCCAAAGGGGGCCACTTCTTCATTTGACTCACCTCCTCATGAAGGTAATAAAGGTGAAAAAGAAAGGTATAAATACAGTTCTAATCATATTCCTTTTGATTATGTAAAGCATGGTAAATTTCCATATAAGCATTAGAAAAACATTGCATGTTCCTTTTGTGGTTTGGATAACCATAATGTTTCTAGCTGTTGGAAGAACATGGCCACAAGTAGGAAACTTTGGAAGGAAAAGAAGCAAAAAGCAAAACATCCATTGGACAACACAAATCATGATGCTGAGAAGATCACATGTGTTGCACTTACTGCCATAAGCAGGGACATATTGCTGCAAAATGTTGGACTCTGAATCCAACAATGCTTCCACGAAACTTGAAGAAGGTGGAATGAAAGAATGGCAGGAATGGAAAGAAATATTCCATAAATGATGTGTTTCAGGATGATTCACATGTTGATGTTGATGTGCAAACAAAGGTAGCACCTTTGAAATGGATTGATAAGAAATAGTTAGATTTCTTATTCAATTAAGGTTGCATGTCTTTTGAAAATGCATCAAATCAACAAAATGCATTTCTTTGTTAATAGAATGCAAGTTGCTGGCTTTTACCAAGAAGGTGAATGGAAAAGTTGAGTAGGAGACTCACTTTATTGCTGCAACATTATATTCATTTCAGCTTCAAAAGTATAGTGTGCTTAAGCAAAAGTTGAAGGATGAAATGCATGCATGACAATGATGTGTACGAACACAAGGACGTTGATGATTTCCTTATATTTGAACATGTGTGTGTGTGATTAACTTGAAGGGT
>APFE030922753.1:8046-22032 GCA_000404065.3 Pinus taeda
AGCAGGGGAAAGTGGAATCTCAGAGATTGAGTGAGGGGAAAGGGTCAAAAAGGGCAAAACACAGGCCCAACCTAGAAAATTGCCAGGTTGTAGCTAGAAACTAGGGTTTGTGGAAAAATGAGGAATTTGGCGGATCTAAGGGATGGGAAGTGTTTGATAAGGTACTTTAAGGATAGGGGAAGGTGTATGAACATCAGGAAACAATTTTTTTCGATGATTTGACCGTCCAAGAGAAATTGCCTTCAAAAACCCTAGGAAAGGGAAATGAACTTGCTAAGGCACAACTGAAGCATGAACAAGCTGTAAAATGACTCATTAGACACTAACATGATAATGAAAACCCTATGAATGATGATAGACTCAACTGAATGATGACATAGACTGATATTTGGGAAACTTTAGAAGGAGTGAAAACAAACCCTAGACCTAATGCCTAGTGACCAAATTTTGCTTGAAAACTCTTTGAAAAGACAAAATTTGACCTTAACACTCTGAAACCACTTTGTAAGAGCATATTTGATCACTGGAGGAAGGCGTGAAAGACTGACACTAACAGAACCTATTGAGTTACCTTTGCCTAAAAGGAAAAGAGCAAGGAAGACAACTGAAGGGTCTGATAGTGAAACTTTCTCATCATCATCATCTATTTCATCTTCTCAAGTGTGAAGTCAACCATCCACTCCTCCACTCCAGATTGTCGTTCAATAGGGTACTGGAACTTCAACATCTGTTTCTCAATAATCTCAAACCTCAATATCTGCTCCTTCTCAACCATCTAGAACTTAATTAGTGTTATCATCCATTAGTAGCTTGACAATGGCACAAAACCCATGGAGCAATCCTGGTGTAGTCACAATGCCTGCAACTTTGCACCCATTGCTAGCCCATCCTAAAAAATGTTTGCCAAAATTCAATCCAGATGCAGGCATACATGCAAATGAACACATAAACAACTTTATGTTGTTAGTGAACTTAAAAGGAGTTACTAAGGAAGATTTGGTTGTCAGACTTTTCCCCTATACCCTACAAGGATTAGCCGGGTCTTGGTATTTTTCCTTACCATCAGGATCCATTACTAGTTGGAATATTTTCCAAAAACAGTTCTTAACTAAATACGGTGATGACAGATCTGTAGCAATGTTAATCAATGATCTTTCAAATCTTAATACAGAATCTAGAGAGCCTATAAAAGAGTTCAATTCATGATTTAATAAACTCTTAAATAAGATTCCCACTACCTCTAAACCTAGTGAACAAGTTAGAAGTGAATGGTATATAATAGCTTTACTTTCAAACATAGTTATCTTTGTAGATAGAGCTGCAAAACCTACTCTAGTAAAAAATATGAAAGAGGCACTTGCTGTAGAAAAAGGTGTCATCACCTTAGAAAATATAGTTGCTCTTGAAAATAGAAAATTCAAAAAAGTCACCTTCAAATATGATTCGAAGAAGAAAATGGCTAAAGATCCATATGATATGGAAGGTCTCCAAAAAGTTCTAAAGACTACATCAAATGAAATGATAGAAATCAAGAAACAAGTAGCTAAGACTTGAACTAAAAAGCCATTTAGAAACTTTAAGAAACTAGAATCAAAACCCCATAATGCTATATCCAATGCAGAGTCAAACCCCGAGGATGATGAAGAAGAAGATACAGTATTATCATCTAAAGAAACTGAAGAATAGGTAACTGTAGAATGTCATGGGATGTGGGACTTCATTTTGCCCAATTCTAATACTGAAAATGAACAGGAAGCTGTCCCAATAAGTACCAGGAATAAAGGCACTCCAGCACATGTTCAAGTAACTTAGAAGAAAAAGAACATGGGTATTACTACTAAAGAAAAAGTTCCCACAAAGAAGTCTACAGCGACACCTACTCAAAATCAGCCATCAGCTTCTAATCGACCTTCAACATCTAAAACATTAGTAGTTGCAGACTCTATGGATTACAA
Source organism: Pinus taeda (assembly GCA_000404065.3). Lineage (NCBI taxonomy): Eukaryota > Viridiplantae > Streptophyta > Pinopsida > Pinales > Pinaceae > Pinus > Pinus taeda. Next base: position 10,002 of record APFE030922753.1, read on the forward strand.
CATCATTGAAGACATGAAGAAAACGAAGGAAAATATCACTATGTTTGAACTTAGTAAACTCAAACATCAACAAAAATTGATACTCAAGGAATTATATGCAATACCTTCTTCTCCGCTTCCAAATGCTGTATTGTCCAAAGCTACTAATGAGACAGGTAAACCACCACCCGGTAGAGTAGAAGCTACTGATGTTGTTCTAATCAGAGATAGATCAAATTCCCATACTCCTCCTTTTCTCTTGACCTACGAGATTTATAATAGAAATCTGCACAATTGCTTGATAGACTCAGGGGCTTCCTCAAATATAATACCAGCCTCAATTTGTTCTAAACTAAATATTGAATCCCAAAAGTCTGCAATCCATATTGTCTAGTTGGATAAAACTAAGGTCCAAGTATTAGGAGAAATCAACTCAGTTACCATTAGGTTATCAGTTGATCTAAGAGTGGTACAGAGAATTGACATTTTAATTGCAAATATTCCTGAGTTTTATGGTTTAATTTTAAGTAGAGACTGGTCTGAGAAACTTCATGGTTACATTTCTACTAATTGGTCTCACATGTGGCTACCCTATAAAGGAAAGCTAAATCATATTAAGATTGATCAGGAGAAGCATATGTCTCATACTGTAATAGAGTTTGAACAAGAAAACTAGCCTATAACATTCAACAATAACATTCTTGGTAACTATTCATCTTAACATTATTTGGTAATTTTACTGCTCAATCATCACCTTTCTCAGTTAATAATTTCACGTCTCAAATCAAAATTTTTTCTCAAACAGATACATCAAGGTGTGTTAAAATTGCTGAGGAAATTGTAAATAAAATTGTAGATAAACCTTTATTTTGGTCATTATATTTTGATGGATCTAAATCTAATGAAGGTGAAGGAGCAGGATATATTTTAATTAGTCCTGAGGGAGAAAAGACCATGTTATCATGTAGATTAGAATTTGAGTGCACAAACAATACTACTGAATATGAAGCCTTGATTCAAGGACTTTATAAAGCAATTGATCTTAAAGTACAATATTTGAAAGTATTTGGTGACTCTAAAATTGTTATAAAACAAGTCAGAAATACTATGCATTGTCTTTCTAGTCACCTTAAACATTATCAATCCTTGGTACAAGACCTTGTATCTCATTTTCTAGCATTTAATATTTCTCCCATTCCTAGATCCCAGAATGCAGCAGCAGATTTACTAGCTAATGTTGCTTCTAAGCTCCTTCCACCTAAAGATTACAGTCCTGATAGATTTTCAGTAGAGTTAATTTTCATACCATCGATTCCTGATAATGTCACTAACTGGCGAGTATTCAATCATGATGATGACATTTTAGATTTCTTAACTTCTGATAAGTCCTATGATGATCAAATTATTGATGAAAGTGAACATGATCTTCAAATGAAAGAAAAACTTGAAGAAAATTCAATACGTAAACCAGTGGTCAAACTTGGAGACCTTTATTACATCAAAGATAGGTTTAAACAGGTTACTAATTCAAAGCTTCAAAGTTGTACTTTGAGATTTGAATTAATAAACCTTGGTACAGAGAACAAGCCACAAAACATCAAACTAGGATTAGGACTTACTTCAGAAGAAAAAATTGCATTTATTACATAGATATAAAAATATCTTCGCTTGGAAATATGATGATTTGAAAACATACGATACTTCTATCATACAACATACAATTCCAATGATATTTGAAAAAAAACTAGTATAGTAGAAATTAAGGAAAATTCATCCCAACTTTGAAAGTCAAATAAAAGTTGAATTAAACAAACTCTTGAAAGCTAAGATAATTTTTCCTGTCAGAAATTCAAATTGGGTGTCCAACATGTTGCCAGTGAGAAAGAAAAATGGTGACAATAGAATTTGTATTGATTTCAGAAATATTAATAAAGCGATTCAAAAGGATAACTTCCCTCTGCCAACAATGGAGCAAACTCTCCATTCAGTAGCTGGTTCTGAATTAATGTTTTTCTTAGATGGTTTTTCAGGGTATAACCAAATTTTGTTGCACCCCGATGACAGACTTAAAACAACTTTCAGAACTAAGTGGGGAACTTATGTCTATCAAAAAATGCCTTTCGGATTAATCAATGCTGGAGCTACATTCCAAAAGGTGATGGACATAGCATTCAAAAGTCTAATCAATAAATCAGTAGTTGTATATTTGGATGACATTACTATTTTCTCTAAGAAAAGATCAAATCATTTACATGATTTGAAACAAATCTCCAAACGTTGTAAAAGGTATGGAATTTCACTCAATCCTAAGAAGTCCTTTTTTGCTCTTGACCAAGGTAAACTCTTGGGATTCATTGTTTCAAAAGATGGTATTTATATTGATCTAGATAGAATCAAATTTCCACATAATAAAAAAACAATGCAATCATTTTTAGGTCAAATTAATTTTGTAAAAAGATTTGTTCTAGATTTTTCACAGATTCTTTTACAATTACAAACCATGATCAAGAAAAACTCAGTGTCTAAATGGGGGCATATAGAAAAGGAGGTTTTTTAGTCAATCAAGCAAGCAATCATAAATTCTCTCGCATTAAACACCCTTGATTTTTCAAATCATTTCATTTTATATACTCTTGCATCTGATTCATCTTACGCAATAGTGCTGACACAAATCAATGATCAAAACTTGGAAGCACCAATTTCATTTTATAATTCAAACCTTCAAGGTGTTGAACTTAATTACTCCAAAGTTGAAAATCAAGCCTTTGCTGTATACAAAGCCATTAAACACTTTTGGCCCTTTCTCTTAAAGGCTCACACAAAATTTATAGTCTCATTTTCAATAGTAAGACAATTACTAGTTTAAAGGGAATTGGGGGAGAAAAGGGAAAACTGGGTCATGGCATTACAAGAGTATGATTTGGACATTAGACCAGCAAAGGTTGTCAAAGGTCAAGGTTTTTGCAGGTTGTTAGTAGGAGCTTCTAATATTCGAGAACATGAAGGTACAAACAATATTGAAGAAATCAATGAGATAAGTACCATTAACCCTGAATCCCAATATGCAGATTTGATATTCTATTTGAAAAATGGATATTCTCCTTCTAATCTTTCCTATAAAAATAAACATGCCATAGGACTGAAAGCAAAAAACTTCATGATTGTTGATGATGTGTTGTTTAGATGGAATTATGATTCGATTTTGTTAAGATGCTTAGAAAAACCCGAAGTGCAAAAGCTTTTGCAGGAACTACACGATGGTCTAGCAGGAGGACATTTTGGAGCTGATACAACAGCGCAAAAAATTATTCATGCTGGGTATTACTGGCCCACCTCATTTAAAGACATTCATGAATATGTAAGGAAATGCAGAACATGTCAAACTACAAGTGGAAGACAAAGGAAGCCAGCTTTTCCTTTGCAACTAGTCAACATTGAACAACCCTTTGAACAATGGGGATTGGATATCATTGGAGAAATTATTCCACATTCATCCAAACAGCATAGGTATATCCTTACAGCTACAGATTACTTTACTAAGTGGGTAGAAGCAATTCCTTTGAAGACAACAAACTCTGAGACAATCATTGAATTCATAGATCAGTTCATCATTACCAGGTTTGTTGTTCCAAATGCTCTTATTTCTGACAATGCATCTTATTTATCCGGTAATTCCATACTTGAATTTGCTCTCAAAATAGGATTCAAATTGAAATATTATGCAAACTACTACCCTCAGGATAATGCTTTAGCAAAATCCACCAATAAAAACCTTATCAAAATCATTAAGAGAACTATTGATCAGAATCATAAGAATTGGCATAAGTCTTTGATATTTGCACTATGGGCAGATCGTATAAAACAGAAGGCCTCAATAGGCACTTCTCCATTTAATATAGTGTATGGAAAGGAGGCTGTCATACCAACAAACTTAGTACTTCCATCACTAGCCTTAGTGCAATTTATTGAAGAAAATCCCTCATATTCTATTCAATTGAGACATAATAAGATCCTGAAACTAGAGGAAGAAAGGGAGAAATCCCGAATTACACATGCGAAGCATCAACAAATTATTAAGTATTTTTTTGATATAACTTCAACCAGCTCAAAACATTTACAAGTTGGTGATCTTGTTTTGAAATGGGACAAAGCCCACGAGGATAAAGGAAAACACACTAAATTTTAGAAAATGTGGCTCAGACCATTTCAAATCAGCGAGAAGATAGGCCCATCAACATTCATATTGCAAGATCTATAAGGAAAGAGAGATTCTCTTCCTGTCAATGGACTTATTTTGAAAAAATTCTTCAATTGAGGAGGTAACCCCTTCTCACTTTGTAAATATTCAATTTTCAGCTATATTTGTGTGAATAATTAGTTTATTTTCTTTCTTAGAAAATAAAGTTGTAAATAGCCTTCTATTGGTCTTTATTATTTTGAAAAGGTTACTTAAAAGAAAATAGTCTTAATATTTACTTTTGATAAATAGAAGCCTTAAAGGAAAATGAAAAGTTCTAGGAAATTATGTATAATTAAACTCTGAAAACCCTTTTTATTTTTGTGAAATCTTCTCAAAACTTGAAAATACTGTAAATCGTTTTAAGTTAAATTAGAAGCCTAAAAAAGGTTATCAATAGAAAGCAAAGACTGATTCAATCTTAGCATCTTCAACTCTCAAAACTGTCATCCATGTTCTCTTAAGGAGAAAATTATTCATCCCATCCATCAAAATTTATGATTTTTCAGAGTGTAATTCTAAAATATATTTGATATAAAAGATAAGAGGTCTTATCATGAGCCTGCTTACTATGATCATAGGGGACTAGTTCAACTGACATTACCAACAATGCATACCAAAACAAGGAAATGGCTTATAATTATAAGACAAGGGGTCTCATCACAAGCCAACTTGTTCAGTTAAATTACAACCAGTGAATGGCATTGTCAACAGCTGGCCATCAAACCAGGACAATGGCTTTTTATCTTACAAAATAAAGAAATAAGGAAAAAAGAAAATGTAATACAAAAAGTGTGGAAACATATCTTTTGGATTCATTCTTTTAAATTATACTCTGAAATGGATGGGACAATGAATGATCAAATGGTTAAAAGGTAACCTTACTGAGACTATGAACGTTTGCTGGTAGCAATGGCTCTACCTGTGACAAAGGAGTCATTATACAAGCTAAGTTGGAAAAATATCTTTTTTTATCATTATCAACCAATTAAGGTTTACTTAAACTTAGAATGTATTTAATTTTGAGATGAAAAAGAGATAGCAAAAATAGTTTTCATTATATTCAGAATTTATGATTACCTATTTATATTAGGTTTTCTCTATCCACTAAGCTTTTCAGATTAAGAAGGTTAAAATATTATATTATTTTCTCAGAGATAACTATTTCTTCCAATGAATCGCAAATTGTTGTGTTGTACAACAACCTCAGCTTGTTCAGTTAAATTACAACCAATGAATGGCATTGTCAACAGCTGGTCATCAAACCAGGACAATGGCTTTTTATCTTACAAAATAAAGAAATAAGGGAAAAATAAAATGTAATACAAAAAGTGTGGAAACATATATTTTGGATTCATTCTTTTAAATTATACTTTGAAATGGATGGGACAATGAATGATCAAATGGTGAAAAGGTAACCCTGCCGAGGCTATGAACGTTTGCTAGGAGCAGTGGCTCTACCTGTGATAAAGGAGTCATTATACAAGCTAAGTTGGAAAAGTCTCTTTTTTATCATTATCAACCAATTAAGGTTTACTTAAACTTAGAATGTATTTAATTTTGAGATGAAAAAGAGATAAAAAAAAATAGTTTTCATTATATTCAGAATTTATGATTACATATTTATATTAGATTTTCTCTATCCACTAAGGTTTTCAAATTAAGAAGGTTAAAATATTATTTTATTTTCTCAGAGATAACTATTTCTTCTAGTGAATCGCCAATGTTGTGTTGTACAACAACCCCCCATTTCTATAAAAAAAATTAATATGAAATGGGTCCCTTTTTAAATAAACTTAGTTAGATTTGTGAGTTGATAAATAAAACTGGTATTGACCTCATTACAAGAAAAATCTTTATCAAAAGGTCTGATGTAAATAATTCATTTTATAAAGCCTTTTGATAAAAAACAAAGTGTTCCTTTAAAATATTATAAATAATTCCACATTTGCGATAAAGCTATCGGAGATCGCATATCACAATGACTAAAGGACACACACAAACAAAGCCTTGTCAAATCTTCCGATCCAATAAAGGAAATCGTAACCGGCAATCTGAGATATCATATGACAAAGCGACACACACAAGGCCTCATCAAATCTTCCGATCCGATAAAGGATATCACAATCAGCAATCGGAGATGTTCGTATGACAAAGGGATAAAAGCGAAAGCCAAACCCCAATTTGTGATCAATCAATTGGACACGCATCTTAAGAAGGAAACATACGATAAAATAGTTTGCATACATAATATTTCGCTTTATTATAATATTACTTTTCGGCAATCGGAGATATTCGTTGCAAGTCATAAAGCCTCTCCATTTGAAACCCCCGATTGCGATTTGCAATTTATCGCCGATCGCCGATCGAGGAAATCCAAAGCACGCTTGAGATAATCATTCGGTATACGATCGACGAGATGGGTATTTATGGTATTAATTCACCACGATTGGCGGTTCAAATGGCTATTAAATTCTACAATTAAAAGCAAATCCTTTAAAAGATTTCATCTGTGGTAAATTCTTGACTACATTTGATTTATCATATGGCAATCACCATAATTCTATTCATTTTCATATTGGATTTCAGCGGAAATATCTCTGTATTATGGTTTGCAATTTCCTGTGTAGAGTTCCTTCGAATCCATGAATCCAGAGAATATGGGAAAGAAATATAAGAAGGCCAAAACAACTCTTGCAGCCAAAGAACCAGGACCGAACAAGAAGGGATTAATTTTAGATATGACATGTTTCGGTCTGGGAAATGCTAGTTGGGAAAGCATTTATAATTTGATAGAAGCAGAGGAGCCTGAGGAATTAGAAGTGGAAGGCACAACTGATTCAACCAACAAGTCAGAGGGAACCCTCAAAGAGTTGGCCTATTCATACTGTTAGCCTCCTATACCAATAGGTTTCATCTTTCATGATTGTCTTGATTGAACTATGGAATATGTTCAAACCTTCTTTCTTGAGCAAAGGTGTTCCATATTCTGGAAAAACCAAAAAATCAAAAAAGTTAAAAAATGTAAAGAGGGTGTACCCTAAAAGAAAAATCAAAGGGTAAGAAAAATAAAGTGGTCAAAAAAAGAAGTGAAAGAAATGAACCCCAAGCAAAAACAGACCAAGGAAAGTGTGCAAATCCAAATGCCACTACTACTTCATTTTTGTAATAAAACAATTGTGTGCAGCTTGTCCAACCTTTGCCACAATTCATGAATAAGTCAAACTATTTAAACTTGGCTTACTCATATTTCAATTTCATGTTGTAGATTAGAGAATAAATATCTGACCAAACAGTTTAATCTTGGCAGATAAGTAGATAGTTAGAGTTAATAAAAGGTGCTCAACAGTTTAATCTGAGCCCTTGGATGTAATAAGGGTAGAATTAGATAGATTTTCCTTGTAAAAAGAAACAATGTTGATGAGGGTTTGCAAGTCTAAATGCACCCTAATAAAGAAGAGAAAATGGTAGTATTAAGTAGATAGGGTAGGTAGATGGTGCTGCAAAGTGTTATCTGATGAATGATGCTGCTACATGTTTTTGATCCTTTACTTTCATCACAAGTACTAAAGCAGGAAATACGCTGGAAAATCACCGCAAGAAAAGTCAAACTCATTAACCTCCCTCATCACTTTCCCCTCAAAAGTTTTACTAATTTCCCACAAAGTACTAAGGTATTTGGAGATCAAAGGGGCTCAAGGCATTTCCTTGACCTCTGGAGGGACCGGACCCTTGGCCTAATGATCAAAAAGACCTAAGTACTTAAGATAATCCATCATTATAATCTTCCATCTTTAACTTTGTCCTAAGTAAAATCCTATTTACTTAGGAAACTCATGCAAAATTCCATAAGAATCCCTCAAGATAACTTGCTATTCTAAGTTTAAGTGTTGAAGATAAAATATTGCAATTTACTTCAGAAGTTATCACTTTCTTAGATGTGCAAAAATATTTTGAGTTTCCTTGTCCTTTGCCATATTTACATTTAACTATATTATACTAAATCCCTAATAAAATACCTTATCCTAAGTATATAACTCCCTTTTTATACATATCCCAAAACCCTTATATTATATAGTTTAACCAAAGTAATTATTTTCCCAAAAATTCATTAAAAACCCCGCTTTATAAGCCCTTTGGTTAAATATATCCTTATATTATAATCCCACCCTTATGGTAATTAAATAATGTTTATTGGTTACCATATAATAAAATATATATCCAAAAACTTTAAACATGCAATATGTATGTTTAAACACAAAATCTGCTTGAAAAGTTGTTTTGAAGATGATGCAGAAAAAGACTCTGATCAAGAAGTGAAGATTATGGAAGTGTAACACCAGATGTTTTCAACTATACAGCTCGTTCTTAAGAAGTGAAGAAAAGATGCAGGATTATGCCACAGATGCCTGCTGGGAAATCCCGAAGTAGACAAGATTCAGTTCCAGACTTTCCTACTCTTTCCTCTTCTACATTCATTATTTGGTATCGAGTACAGCATGAAGAAATCCTGATTATCTTAAACAAAGTGAAATACTAGCATGTCACAAGTCAAAGGCCACTTTAAATGAAGAACGAGCAACATCAAAAGCTGCAAAGGATAGCGCTGAGCAGAATGTCAAAAGGTTGATGGAACTAGAAAGAATGGTAGAGATTGAGACTGAGAAAAGAAAGAAAGTTGAAGCGGCCGTGCAAGAGGTGATGGAAAAATTGAAGGTCGGATGTATTTTGACTGTGTCAGATCATATTGACTCAGACCGGACAAGAATGGAAAGGCAAACGATTACAGAAGAGAGATTGAAAGTGGAAGATGGTTGTAGTTCGAACTTTCGACCAGCTAAAACCAAGTGTATACTTGCAGAATCTTGCCTATCGTATGAAGTGGGTTTAACATTTTTGTGTTTAATTGTCAATTCCACCAACAGAAGGCCCCATCGGGACGATGGTTAATAAGACTTCTTACCTGCTTCTCATATCGTTGTGATTTCTTGTATAGATTTCTGTTTTAGGTTTATTATCTTTCATCGTGGGCAGTAGGGAAGTATCAGCAAAATGCACAAGCAATCAAGCCTGAATCACCGCCGGGACGAAGAAGTCCAGGCCCCAGCAGATTCAGATCTCTATTCCCCCAAATCTGAGAAGCCTAAATCACTGCCAAAACCGATGCACTATGTCTTGAAAGAGCAGCATTGGTTGTTTGTTTTGGTGGGTATGTTGATAGCCTCTACGATCTTCATTCTCCAGCCCAGTCTTGCAAAACAAGACATAAGGAAAAATATAGGTGGCGCCGAGAATTTTTTGTCCAACAGAGCGGGAAATTTTGGAGTTCAGAAGACAACCACTATTTCCAGGATCGTGGGTGGTGTGAAAAGGCAGCCTCTAAGAATAGTTGTAATAGGGGGGGCAGGATTTGTGGGTAGCCATCTGGTTGACAGGCTACTGGAGAGGGGAGACAATGTGATTGTTATCGATAATTTCTTCACTGGTAGAAAGGATAATGTTATGCATCACTTCAAGAATCCTCGCTTCGAGCTCATTCAGCATGATGTTGTTGAGCCGATATTGTTGGAGGTCGATCAGATTTACCATCTGGCATGCCCTGCGTCTCCCGTTCACTACAAGTTCAATCCTGCAAAGACAATCAAGACAAATGGGATGGGGACATTGAACATCCTGGGTCTGGCAAAACGAATTGGAGCCCGCTTCTTGCTTACCAGTACAAGTGAGGTATATGGGGATCCTCTCCAACATCCACAGACGGAGACATATTGGGGAAATGTCAATCCTATAGGTGTTAGAAGCTGTTATGATGATCGCTGTGTTGTTAGCAACTTTGTTGCTCAGGCACTGTGCAAAGAACCTTTGACAGTTTATGATGATGGTAAACAAACACGGAGCTTTCAGTATGTTTCTGATTTGGTTGATGGACTGATTCAACTGATGGAAAACAACCATGTTGGACCTTTCAATCTTGGCAATCGTGGAGAGTTCACGATGTTAGAGCTTGCTCAGGTTGTGAAAGGAACAATAGATTCTAGTGCAAGGATTGAATTCAAAGAAAACACAACTGATGATCCCCATAGAAGGAAGCCAGATATTACAAAGGTGAAAGATCTTCTGAAGTGGGAACCAAGAATTTCTTTGAGGGAAGGACTTCCATTGATGGTCGAAGATTTTCGCAAATGTGTTTTTGACAACTGAAAGAGACAGAAATCAACAGGATTGGCTGATACCTGTTCAAATTCTAGATATGATCTGCATGTTCTTCCTTGGCTGATACCTGTTCTAGATGCGGTAAAAGAATATTATGAAGAGTTTAAGAAGCAGCAGTTAGTATGGAACTTCGCAACCCCATGGAATTAACTAGAGTTCCAGGATCAGCTGGGAATGTTGAAAAGCTTTTGAGCATTTCTCGTCGATGTGTGAATGTGGTTGTTGTTATTCAATTATGTTGAAGGATTGTCATCCTTCTGTCCCATTTGTTCTGAGTTCCTGTTCACAACGCATCAGAAGTTACCTCCAGCACATCCACGATGATGAAGCAGCGAATCTAGCACTTACCTCCAGCACATCCACGATTTTCGCCAGCGATTGATCCTTTTGAGATTTTGTGGGCAATGTGGCTCTTAGAACAACGGATAGCACATCCAAAGAATTGGAACAGCGCACCAGCATATCCAAAGAATCCGAACAGCGCACTAGCACATCCAAAGAATCCGAACAACGGATAGCACATCCAAAGAATCCGAACAGCGGATAGCACATCCAAATAATCTGAACAACACATCAGCCTTGTAAAAAAAATCCTTGTCACCCCAAAAATATGGGCTAGGATCGTTGAGATATTTTCAATCATTTAGTGTATAAATAAATCCTTGAAGAGAGTATTGAGGGCGGATTCCATTACTTTGCTGTAACATTGAGACTTGCAGAATAAAAGCGCTTGGAGAAATTTTTCGTGGCTTGACTGGATGAGGATTCAAAGCACAGGACTTTTTGCAGGATTCATGTGTTAGACAACAGTTCAATAAGTGTTTCTACCCTTTCTCTGAAATTTTGTATCAGTCTATAATATCATCATATCCATTTATGAATAATTCGCATAAGAGATTGGAACAAAATTCGCTTAATTGTGCTCTGTTTTTATATGTTATTATTCTTGATTTTTTCTTCCAAATTAGTTATAAGCATGAATTCTTAAATGCTCTTGCTTTACTAATTTAAACACATAATACCATCATGTCCATTCCTGAATAATTTGCATAAGAGATTGAAACAGAATTTGCTTAATTGTACTATGTTTCCAAATGTTATTATTCTTGATGTTTTCCTCTAAATTAGTTATAAGCATGAATTCTTAAATGCTCTTGCTTTACTAATTTAAACACTGTTGGTTACTATAACAAAGGATTCTTCATTGCTCTTTGTAGTCATTTCATTTCTTTCTTTTGGACATGGTGAAAGACTCTTAGTTTCCTTTCATCCCTTCAAATTCATCCCATCCACTTTAAATTTTAAGGATTGTTCTCTGTCTAGCTATCTTGCCCTGTAATACCATCTTGTGCTTAGAATAGAAATCCAGTAAAGCCATCCTTTGACTCCATAGCCCAATGGACTGAAATCTCTCAATCTTTCCCTTAGTTTGTGGATTCCACCATTTTCCCAAAACAAACTCTTGAATCTATAACTAGCCTAAAACCTTCCAAGAACAAAGATAAATCATAAAGAGAGAGCCCTCTCTGGATGCATATTGGCTAGATTCTGCATCTAAAAGGTTGGTTTGTGGTTACCTTGGGTATACTTTCCTCTTACACA
>APFE030922753.1:31404-85048 GCA_000404065.3 Pinus taeda
AAATTCATCCCATCCACTTTAAATTTTAAGGATTGTTCTCTGTCTAGCTATCTTGCCCTGTAATACCATCTTGTGCTTTGAATAGAAATCCAGTAAAGCCATCCTTTGACTCCATAGCCCAATGGACTGAAAGCTCTGAATCTTGTCCTTAAATTGTGGATTCCACCATTTTCCCAAAACAAACTCTTGAATCTATAACTAGCCTAAAACCTTCCAAGAACAAAGATAAATCATAAAGAGAGAGCCCTCTCTGGATGCCGATTGGCTAGATTCTGCATCTAAAAGGTTGGTTTGTGGTTACCTCGGGTGTACTTTCCTCTTACACAACTTCTAGGAAAACTTGAGTGATAACACATACCTTCATAGGAAAATGTACCATCTACCTCCACCCGCGAAGCGATACAACAAAGCATTCCTAGAACCATTTGCAAATGAAAATGACTTGGAGTCGGACCCGATCAAGCAATGGAGGTATTTCCTAGAGAAACATAACCACGGGTCATCAAGTAAGTATTATGTTGACTCATTAGCTTCTCCTTATTGCTATGCTAGAGCTATGATGTGTAGACTGTGGGGAAAACATGATTCTGCAAAATTCACTATAAATATGGTCTCGTTAATGGAAGCTGCAATTAATGGTTCTATTATGGATTGGGCAAATATTTTTTCTGATAGACTAGCCACTGAGATATTAGAATACAGAAGGAATGCATATACAACTTCCAGGATCATTCCTCCTTTCTACTACAGTGCATATATTTTGCATATTATCTGTTTTAATTCTGAATACCGGGTACTCGGATGGAAGTGGACTTTCCAAGATCCATTCATCCTATTCATATTTATCACAAACAATTGTGGAAGGCACACTATAAGAATCACCTGTACAAAATTTTCAATGGTTTTGTTTTACCTATATTTTATTCTATTTTCAATAAGCCTACCCCCAGGATATCCGAGGAAGTAGCAATTGATCTGACAGCAGTAGGTAGCTCGTTCGGAGAGGAGAAATTTACCTATGTGAGGCTTTTTATCAGTCTCATTAAACCCCATGTTCTCCCTCTATATGTTCTCGATAAATTGTTAGCACAAGAATTGGCATATCAGATAACTGTTGAAGGGACATCAAGAACCCTTATGGATTCCAAGAAATAGATGTGGCCTATATTCCTCCTATGATGTGGCGTTTTTACTTTACATGATTACAAGCATACAGAGAAAGAGGCATAGAAGATTTAGATGCTGAATCTTGCCACCATTCCGAATAGGCAATACGACCCAAGAAAGGTTTCCCATAACATTACTGCTCAAGCTAAACTTGCCAAATTCGATCATGAAGTGGATGACTTCGATGATTTATTTGCTTCAGCTGAAACATTTTTCCAGGTTAAAGGATTGGCTAGGATCAAGTATGAAGAAGAGGGGCTAGAAACGTTCAATAGGCTCAGAGCCCAGAGGTTGCAAACTCTACCTTTGGACCTATTAGGTAAAACCCCTACAGATCAGCCACAGAGTCAAAGCGAATAGAAAGTAGCCAACAAAACTCTTGTAGTTGAAAAGATTCCTGAGAAAGAAAATTTTCCAAAGCAAGAGCAAGGACAAGGAAAAAGTAGTGAACTCATCAATTCAAGAATTTATGTTGATCTCAAACTGATCAAAGAATGGCAACAATTTGATTCTATCATCAGTAATACTGAAAATCTACAAGGATTCAGCACACCCGAGGTGACAATTGGTCAGAAATCAGCAATCAATACAGTTCCGACTGAAGGAACTAGCAGCCCACCCATAACTTAAAAGGATGTAGAAATAATCCCCAAGAATCCATACGATGAAATTGTTTTATATGTAGAATAAATGCCACCCTTGGATGTCTTCTAACACCCTAAGCATAGGGCTGTAATCAAAAGACAAAGGAAAAAGAGGAAAGTTGATCAATCTCCTCTTTTGACTTCACAAATGGAGATAACAAACGTGTTATGGAGAGAAGAAGTCAATCCTTCTAAAGATCTCACTAAACTTTCTCAGTATGCTGGAGCATACACAACTTCTACAATAGACAAAGCATCAGAGGTTAGTAACTTACTCAAGGAAAAGGACCAAGAAATCATTTTGTTGGAAGCACAGGTACAAGAGAAGCAACATAAGATAGAGTAGTTAAAACAACAGTTAGCAGCCCAGAGGCAGTCAATGATCAATTGAATGAGCAATTGCTCAAAGAAAAACAAAGGATTGAACAACATGCAATTCAGAAGCAACAGGAACTATCCCAAGCATTGAGCAAGTTGCGATCATTAAATGAATAGTTGAGTAAATCAAAAGAAGAACAAATTGCTCAAATATCACTGCAAATAGAAAGATTCAAAGAATATCCCCAAGTGGGAGAATTTAGATTAGAGGCTCTACAAATTACCAAAGCCTTGACTAATCAGTTGAGCCTATTATGTCATACCATCTCACTCGTTCTTCCCCTATGTGAAATTTCATCATCTATGGTTGATAAATCAGTTGATGTGAGACAGAAATTGGAGCAAGTAGATGAAAGATTAACAGATTTTCTCTCTTGGCAAGAAACCAAAGAAGGAAAAGCTGCTAATCTACCACAAATTCTTGAATCACATAAAGAAATCCTATTTTCTGAATGGAAATCTCAACTAATGAAAGCGGAAAGGGTGACATCAAGATGCAGATCGACAAGAAGCAATCTGGTTGAATTGATTAATAATACTCTTTATTTGTCAAATTTAATTATAGAGTGTTCTCCAGGGAAACTTCCATCAGTGAAAGCATTAGAACAGACATGGAAATAGGAACTGAAGTAGAGGAAAAGGTTGATCGCAGGTATTCAAACTTTGACATGGGAAACCTTTTGGTTTTTCCTTGTTAAACCACATAGTCAGCGGACAGCGATGAAATGCCTCACCAATACAATCGGTCATATGATTCCCGAACTTACCGATGCTACATACACTACTCAGTTACACTCAAACATGATTCATCTGCCAGAACTTCAACCGATGCTAGCCATTTGTCAGCTCAAGTCATGAGCTGATCAGCCAATGCAATGAACCATTCTCACCGACTGCAGCATGTCTATTTCGAGAAGATTGTCACAATTTTTGTGATTTGGTTATACCAGCACATAGCACATTTATTTCATAGTTTGTTAGTTTAATAGCATTTATAGACCCTTTCATTTTTTTAGAAAGGGTCCTCAAATTTTTGTATTAAGACATGGATCGGAAGTTGCACTACTTTGTTTCCGATATATTTATTTTTATAAAAATTGGACCTGAATTCTGAGTTTTGATGAAGAATACTTTTATGTGATATGCACTATTTCTTCCTGTAAAAGAATTTCCAAGTTGAAAGACGGGATTTGAATGCAATTCATATTGGAGGGGACTCAAATACATATGGTAATACTATCTCTATTTTTGCTTCATGCTTCTATGTGAACCAACATTTATTCATTTTTCTATTATTGATATATGTATATGCTTTCACAACAATTCTTTGACATATCACTATTGAATGTTTAGGAGTTGTTATTTTTCATACATGTGTGTCAATGATATATAAAGATAAGTGTCATAATGTTTTAATTATTACTTTTTTCAACTACTTGAACAAAGTAATTATCATATGAATAAATATTTTTGTTTATAAGTAGAGTGATCTATATGCCTACTTGTCAATAAGAATCATCAAAAGTTGCATTAAGAGAAAGACTTCTCGAGATAGATTAGTTATTTATATTGTTGCATTTTAGAATAAATCATCCATCATTCCCATTATATATTAGAAAATCAATCACTTATTCATCCCATTTATAAATTATTGGGAAACTGGTCCCATTATATCCAGTCGAAGCCACCACATCAAACGGAAAAGGAACTGCCTTTAAGGTCCGGACTAGGTGTTTTTACTCGATGTTGATGTAGTGATTTTCGAGGCATCCACACATCCTTAAAGTCCATATGACCAGCCGGGTGTTCCTTTGGAACTATCCCCCAGTACACGTTCCGCCATTCGTAGTCGTTTGTTTTCAAACATGGAACCGAAAGGTGACACCTCAATCACATCTCTGTATGAGTCCGAAGTTTCTACTCCACACGCTATTAAGGGGGAAGAATTACAATTGCAGTTCCCTCCTGAGGGTTTCCATTTTTTAGAAGGTATTCTTGCCAGCTTGCCACCAAAATATGTGTCTTTAGGGCACTTAGTTTCAGGCACACCTAGTGCCTCATCACTCTACCATAATCTTGTATGGGCGTCAGGCGTTCGACATCAGGGCTACGTCAAGTGCATTCATCATGAACATGACTTCCCAATAGGCTGTTAGTTCAGTATCGATGTAACCCACCATTCCAAATATTCTTGTATCATCGATCCTAGTTACACATCAGTCACAACCTATAGTTTCAAAGATTGTCTCTGTCAGTTCCTCTGTCCCATTAGTCATTGGCCAGATTGTGCCAGCTCTTGGGGGAAAAACTTGAATGTTTCTATGGTGTTAGGGGCTACTAATGTGAGTGGCTCACAAGCTCACATGCTTGGTATAAACCAGCCTTATTTTGGTATTATTTATAACCCTGTTGTTCCTACTAGGTCAAGCAATATCCAGTACCAACAGGTTCAGAATCCCGTTGGTCTATCTGGATCAAGCAATGTTTAGTATCAGCAGCCCTATGGGGCTCAGATCCAATACCAAAATCCTTATGTTCCATATGGTTCTCAAGGAATGGTTAATCAACCTTACACCCTCTAATCTGGGTAGTACATCCAGCCTGGATATGGCCAGGTTCAGTTCGGTAATTTCTTGGGCACTGTTCAAGTACCCTTGCAACAACAAGGACAACCTTTACAATAACTAGGACAACCTTTGTTCCCGCAAGGGAAACCTTTGTTGCAGCAAGGGTTATCTACGCAACAGTAAGGGAAAATTATCCCGCAACAAGGTCACCTGCAACAACCACAAGGTCAATCCTTACAATAGTTGCAGCAAGTCACATAGCAGCAAATGGAATATGCTCCACACACCTCTCAACCCATACCCTCGCAGGGCCAACCTCTGCAACCCCAAGGACAAATTTTGCAACCGCAAGGTCAACCCTTGCAACAGCAAAGCCAACCAAGGTAGCAACAACCCTTGTGTACATACCAACAAGGTCAACCCCTGCAGGGGCAGGGTCAAGGTCAAGTCCTGCAGCAGTAGGTCCAGAACCCTCTTGTCCTAGGTCAATAGGTTCAGAATCCTGTCTGCCAAGGGCAACAGGTACGAAACCCCTATCTCCAAGGGCAACAAGTGTATCAACCTTATGACCAAGGGCTGCAGGTCTAGAATCCTCTTGTTTAGGGACAACAATTTCATTGGCCCTATGTTCTAGGACAACAAGTCCCATATCCATATGTCCAAGGTCAACAGGCTCAACAACCTTTTAATCCATACGTTGCCTATTAGCAACCTATGCCTGGACAATTTTAAGGTATTCAGGGTCAAAATCCTCCTCATGGTCAAAGTAATATGCAATGGGGGCATCCTCAGATGCCATATGGCCAAAATCCCTCATTGTGGGGTCAAAATCCTTACCAATAGGGATGGGATCCTCCCTTTAGGCCCGCTTATCAGCCTCCCATGCCTTTTAACACTCAGTTACCTTTCTTGGCTACATTTGAGTTGTCGGTTGTATCATGCCTTACGAATGATCCAATTCTTCATTCGCCATATTGGCCTCCAGTTTCATCCAAAATACCAAGTGATTTCCCAAAATTCGATGGAAAAGCTAAGTAAGATTCCATGTCTATTCTAATGCTTTCACTGATGGAAGTTTCCCTGGAGAACACTCTGTAATTAAATTTGACAAATAAAGAGTATCATTAATCAATTCAAAAAGTGATCCTGCAAAAGCCATTAATTTGAGTCAATAGTCATCCTTGGCACATAAAATTCAAAGTTAAACGGTCACTTTTTGAGAACATAGGGTTTTTCCCTATCCATGGCGCTAGTGCGCTTGTTTGAAAAATATTTGCGTCAATCATCGCGGATGGCTTTGCAAATCACCCTCGGCCGGCGCGATTCTGTGTCCAGAAATCGTGCTGACTGAGGGTGAAAATGATTTTCAAAAACCTCCCTAAAAATCCAAAAAAATGGCTAAAAATAGAAATAAATAGCATGAAAATGGAGCTTAGGGTTTTGGCTATTACCTGGAACTGATGGCTCATCGATTGACCTCCTGGATCTCTCGCAATCTCCTCCAGAACAATTAGGGAAAAAGTGGGTAAAAAGCCTTCACAACAAAGGTAAAATGGTAAATGGTAAACATATATTTACCTTTTCCTCTTTTATTCGTTTTTTCATGAAAATATCAGGTTTTGTAAATATTTTTGACCTATTTTGCCTCAAGGACTCGATTATACACTTCACTTTACTTGTGAGCAACATGTGATGGATGTTTGATGATGACGACGAGTCATGTTTCGGCTCTTTTCTCCATTCGTTAAATTCGTATGAAAAGATTACCAAGTATTTTTTTCCCTTTTTGACTCGTTAAAGAGAATAAAAATGGGGGGTCCACTTCTAGCTCTTTTCCAACCCTTAAAAAGCGAAAATATGGTCGAGCCCTTATCGTTTCTAACTCGTTAATGGATGTAAAACGATGTGTTCCCAGTATAAGTTTACCCCTTTTTCGGGCTGGGAGGCACTATTTACGAAAAAGGTACTCCTTGATTGAAATGGTCAAGCGATTCTCTCAAGTATTGTTTTTTACCTTTTTGGGTTCGAGAGACACAAATGTATGAAAAGGGACCATGTGGAGTTTTCTTTTATGTTCCTTTTTCAAACTCTCTAAACATGAAAAAGATACCGAGTTACGCCTTTTTCTGACTTGTTAAACAATTAAATGACATTGGATTTGTCACCATGACAAAAATGAGCTTCCCCTTCCTAGGGCTCGCTAAACTCACTAGGTCGGATTCATCCTAAGGATGAACTTACAGTGCAAGCATATGTTATCCCCTTCAAGCTTGCGATTAAAAAATAATTGGGGGACTCGCTAGAAATGGTGGGGGAAAAATTTGTTAATCTATCAGTCATGTCGGCAGCTCACTCTTGAACATGACACTCTCTGCTTTGTGTCAGGTTGGGACATCCTCCTCTGTATCATTGACCTTCCTGGGTGTGGGTCGTTCATTTTTTGCCTTCCATTTGATCTCTGCCACGTCATCATGACCACCAATCCCATGGATCCAAAAGCTGCCAAACTTCTAGTTGTGTCATTGATATGTTCAAGAGTTGTCCTTCTGCAGTTACACTTACCTCTGATTCTCTGTATCATCCAAAATCATTTTGCATCTTCTCATCTCACATCGATGATGTGGGCTTCATTATGGCTCTCATCGACATGGTCACTTTCTGTCGACTTCAACTCATTATCTGGAAATTTGACTGAGAGACTCCCTTCCAGTACCTTAGAGCTTACATGCCCTAATGGAAAGTTCTTCACACTCGACGACATGTTCACATCATTGGCTTTCGATTGAGTGACTTCATGGGTGTTCGACTTCAGTTCTTCTATTCACATTCCATGGATTGTGTTGATAGTACCTTGAGGACCATTGTAATTATTGGTGGTTTCTCTCGTGCTCGTTAACAATTTACATCATTGACTAGTAATCAATTGACTTTCTAGCATGTTCGACGTCAACACATCCATTTGCATGCTAGGATCTGTACTTTGATCGGGTCGTGTTGGAGCGCAAGACCCTGGGCTCAGATCACAAAAAGTCTAGGTTGCAAAGTGGTGTGACATGATTATGTTAATATTCATGTCTCTTTCAGATGGCTGACTGCGACCAGACCAAGAGTTATCATATGTGATCTTTCTCATTATTGGATGGATGCGACCATACCTTGGTTTCATTATGATCCTCTTTAATGGATGGTTGCGCCCACCCCTGGATCCATTTACATGATCATTCTCTGGATGGATGCGTCCATGCCACGATTCATGTATCATTTGAGATATATCTCAGTTTATGTATATGTATTTGTACTTGCTTGCAGGTTTTTCAACGGCAGACCAGTTCCTCGCATTGATTTATAAAGCATTTCATCCCTCACTCCAGCTCCGCCTTCACGCTTTAGGGGGCATCTATTACACAACATTTTGTCACTGTCCCTGTACTCCCCATTCCTTGATCCTGGAGGACCTCTATAGTGAACCCTACATGCTTTTCCTTCATGAAAAAACTCCCATAATTTATGTCCTTCTTCATGAGTAGATCATTTCCCTTTTGCACCATTTCCCCTAAAACTTCTATTTTGCCCAATTTACAAGACTGGCGCTAATGGCCTTTGTCTCCCTCGCGTCGATGTGCCGATATTAGCACTATTCCTTGCACTGACTGGAGCGACTGAGCTGTGTTCCAGTCACGTTGGTCCTGTTATGGAAAGTTTTTTAAATTAGAGATGAAGCTTCCAACTCTAGAAGCTCCATAACGGAAGTCTGGTAAATGGTTTGGTCGGATGGGGTCAAGGATGACAGTTTTGGCACCTTTCCCCTATAAATATGGAACTACCTCAAGGGATAAGTCCTTCTCCCATGAGAAGAGGATCCATCTCCCATCCATATTTCGTGTAAACCTCCCTTCTTCCCAAAACACAAACTAGTCACAGTTGATAGTTTTGGCTGAGTGTGAGTGTTATAGTTGCGAAGTGTTGATGCTATTTTGGAGTAGACAAGCAAGCTATTACTAGTTGTATCCATCTAGTTGTGTGAGGGAGAAGTGTGTTTTGGTTTGGAGTGAAGCCTAAAGGGAAGAGCTTTAAAACTATTTTTGTTTGAAGCCATCATGGAATGCTAGTAGGAGTGTGTGGGAACCTGGTCTTGTCAGAGGAAGACTGCAACGTCAAGATGAATGGTTGTAATCTCTCTTTGATATTAATAAATGCAACTATCAATTGGTTTCCTACATGTTTTTTAATATTACATATCCATGTCTTAATGTTTCTTGACTTGTTAAGTAGGTTGAATTGCAATTTTTCTATTATTATGTTTGTATGTTTTTGTTGTTTACTTTTTACAGGAGCTCGAAGAAAGAAGCGAGAGATTGTTGGAGTGAGCAAGCGAGGACATCATCAAGAAGGATAAGCAACCAAAAGGTACGCCCTCTTGATTGGTTCTAACCTAAGGAAATATTCCATAGAATGTATCTGTTGTGGCTAGACCCATTATTGGGCTAGAGGAATTCATTCATGTGAAGCTGTGATACACCAACATCACATCTATCACTCAGCAGAGTTGCAGCTTGACATGGACACCACCAGCAGCATGAACATACTAGCACTATCATGTTGATTCATGTCATGAATCATGTTGGCTACATCATTACTATGGGCCATACTATGTAAATCAATGTAATGTAACGTGGAAGTCCAAGAGACCCACATGTCATACAAAGATTCATGTAAAGATGAAGAGTCAAATAATTCAAACAGTCATGCAGGAAGTCAAACAGTCACAAGGGCTAGTTTTACCCTTGGCTATAAATACCCCCTCATTTGTACATGCAAATGAATTTTCACCTTGCCTCTACTCACATAGCCTTGAGCGTCTGTAATCTTTTCTTTAAGGAGCGAGTAGTGGCTCCAATGCCCCTCTCACGGGGTTAGTGATGTAAGGTGTACCGATGTGTCTTGGAACTTTCACTTAATTTAGAAGCTTGATAATAGGCGAGCACGTTTTCACACATGTATTGTAATTGTTTGTAAGACTAATCTTGGAACACTTGTAATGCATGTTGCTTTAACCTGTGTTAAACAGTTGAAATATTTCAATTGTTCTAATACATATGTTTATGAAAATGTGTTGTATAAGCTATTAACCTTGTCCTTCCCACGTGGAATACCTCACTAGACATTAGACAAAACCTTTCTTGTAAACTTGTTATAACTATTGTCGCACTCGCGCAGACTACTCCATTGATTGGTGTATGTGTTATCCCTTCTTGTGTGTTTATGACTACCGCATCTATGTGGACTACTCCATCGGAAGCTGCGCATGTCCTATTTTGTTGTGTGCCTTTAATAGAGTTGAGACTCTTCCTTTTCGACTAGAGACTCACTTCTACCTTCTCCCTCTACGGTGAAAGAACCTTGACACAAGTAACACTGGCACTCACCAGGCACGGGAACCTCACGGTTTGAAGACAAAGCAGACCACCCTCATGTGCTAACAAGCAAGAGCTAAGGTTAACCTTTAAGATAATGGCAACCAGGGCATCATACTAGATAGGACTCCTACACCAAATGGTGTGAGGTCTATTTGGGACTTCATACCAGAGAGATCCCCTAAATTTTGGTGGGTCCAGCATCGTAAATATTTATAGCGCTAGAAGGAGGGAAACCAGTTGTTTATGGCTGAATGTAATATCACCCCCACTCATCAATCATCTATTCAAGGTAGTAACTCGCACTCCCTCTCACCCATGTGAAACTCTAAAGTTGGTTACCCCTCACCTCCCAGGCATAAATGTGAAATTTCCTATCAGCATCTCCACTTCGTTCGTCCCATTACCCCTCAATTTGCGAAAGTAGTGGGACTGATCCTAGGAATACAAGATCTTCCATACACATCAAGAAAGCTGAAGACCACTCCCACAAGAGTTGTTATATCATCAGTGGAAGAAGAAGTTCTTACCACACTCAAAGTTTTGGCAAAGGCTGTTGAGAATAGAGAGGAAACTCTAGTCTTCCAATAGGGAGAATGAGACACCCTTGTGATCTTGGGCTCAGATTTTGGTATAGGAGGCGAAGAGGAAGGCAACGAGGAGGTGGGGGTGGAGATGAACCAACAGACTTAGAGTTGGAACCATCAGATTCTGAAGAAGAGGAGGAGGACGAAGAAGAAGAAGACATGGCTGACCAAAACTTGGAATGGATGACTCAGGGACCATTAACTCTCATGGGTGCTTTGCACAATATGCTGAAGCAGTAGGAGATAATGCTCACAAATTTTGACCCTGACAACACAGTGAAGGCAGGAGTCACTTGGAAAAATTATACCTACAGTTGCAGACACTTGAGGTACGGTATGATGATGTTGCATGTAGACTTTTACCATGTACCTTCAATGGTCACGTAGCAATATGGTATCACAACCTTCCTTTCAACTCCATGCATAACTAGGGTACATTCAAACGCATGTTTCTGGAAAAGTTTGTTGATGACAAGACCCCAACCATGTTACTCAAAGAATTGGGAAGCTTGAAGATGGAGAGGAAAGAAAAGGTAAAATATTTTGATCAGAGGTTTTTTCACATATTGAATAAGTTTGCAATGGACATGAAGCCTCATGACTCCATCACTGTCGACTACTACACGTCCGCACTACCTACTAGCATTGTGCAGTTTGTTAAGCGAGCTTCAAAACCATCATTGTTAGAAAACTGCGAAGAGGGAATCACTATTGAGAAAGACTTGCACGCGATTGGAGTGATCAAGGATGATGAACCAACGGAGGACTCTAGAGATGCGAGAAAGAAGCCCCAGGATGTGGTGAGCAAGAGAAAAGACAAGGAAACAACTGATATTGAAGCCCTTACTCGCCTTGTCAAGAACATGACAACATAAGCGTCTGAGCTCAAATGACAAACAATCGAAACATCTGCAAGCAATCGACCACCTAAACAACAACAAGGAAGCATGTCATCAGGTAGCAACCGCTTCTCGGCCAAAAGTACAAAGAGCTCCAACTTAGTGTTCCAATTAGAACAATGTGTGAATGAAGTTTTTTCATTCCATGAAGATGAGCACTCAGAAGGGTCTTGTTTGGACTGGAAGTGAGTTGCGGGCTCAGTATGAAACCACACACTAGATGTAGTGAGAAGTATGCAGGGAAAACTGAGAGATACAAGTGATGACGAAGATGTTGCGCCTGATGAGGCATCAAGCACTGAGCAAGTGGTGAACATGTATCAGTGCTCGCAAGCAACGCAAAAGACAAACACCGAGAAGCGGCCCCTAAAACAAAAATGGTCGTTACAATCGTAGAAGTCAAGGGGCTCCCCCTACACTTAGGGAAATGTAACAAAAGCTTGAACTACTGAGGAAGGTTGATCCACTAGCCTTCCAAAAGAAGAAAACACAAAGCAATCCTGGGAAGATAGCGACGGACAAGAGTATGTCCATGAGCAGCAAACTGCAAAACACTTCGCTGGACAACACAAACACTAGTCTTACCTTGGACATCTCGGTGAGTCTACCCACTCTGGATTACAACATTGTGGAAGACATGAAGAAAACTCACGAAAACATCTATTTTTTTGAGTTGGCTAAGATCCAGAGTTAGCGGGACATCTTGTTGCGTTCACAGGGGTAGACATCAATGGACAACACAGCCTCTACCAACAAGGAGTAAGAACATCTCTCGGATCACTTTCAACTGTGATAAACACACTTCGGATGGAAGAAGCAAAATATGTTTTCCCTCCATTCCTGCTTTCTTTTGAAATATTTAACTGTAATGTTCACAATTGTTTGGTTGATTCTGGTGTGGCAGCCAACATCATGCCGCTCTGTATTGCCAAAAAGATCAATGCGCAATGGAGCAAGACATTTTCCCAGATCATCCAAATCAATTGGACATTCGTACCAACCATTGGTGAACTTCGGGATGTGATCATTCGACTATCTCATGACGGCCAAGTTCACCAGTGCATAACAATTATTGTTGTGGACATACCTGAAGCAGATGGTTTACTACTTAGGAGAGACTGGTCTAGCAAGATGAATGGGTATTTCGCTACAGACTGGTCACACATGTGGCTTTTGTACAAGGGAAAAATCAATCAAATTTGGGTTTTATTAGAGAGATACATGAGGCACAATGTCACTCCCATCAATGGCGAGAATGAACCATTGGCCTTTGCAAAGCTCGTGTTTGGAAATTGCCTCTTGGAAACAACGTTGGGGTGTTATCCCGTATGGTCAGCTCCAACCTCACCAGACACGCAGTTGGGTCTCCTTCCTTGCCAAACTGATGGAAATGAAACTTGTACATTCCATTGTAACATTATTAGCAGTATCAGTAGCAGTAGCAATAGCAGTAGTAGTAGTACAAGCGTGTCAAGCGGTTCATGTATAGATGAGCTATAGACCATGTATTTTGATGGATGAAAGACATGGGATGGCTCTGGATCTGGGTGTGTCTTGATTGACCCAAAGCACATGGAACACTTGATCTTGAGTCACTTGGAGTTTGAGTGCACAAACAACATTTCTAAATACGAAGCAGTCATGTCAGGCTTGCAAAAGGACATTAGCATCGATGTTGTTCCGCTCAAAGTGGTAGGTGATGCAGAAATCATGATGTGACAAGTTCGTAACACCATACATTGTTTATCACCTCATCTCAAAAGTTACTAGCAAGAGGTATGGTGACTAATATCTAACTTCCAAGCATTCAATATCATTGTTGTGCCAAGAACGCGATATGAAACTACCAATACCTTAGCAAATGCAATTGCTAGCATGTCACCACTTTGGGAAAGATTTACTGTTGAAATTTTGTATAAGCCTTTTATCCCTGATAACATAACTAAGCTATGCACTTTTTGTGATGATCAATAGATACTGCACTTCACGAACAACGTTGATGTATTCAAGGACATAGAAACTAATGAAGATGAGCACAAATAGCCCCTGTAAGCTACAGTTAATGGCAAGAAAGGAAACCTCATCCCCAAGGGTGTGGTTTCTCTCAACAAGTTCTATGACATGCAAAAATGCCTTCAAGGGGAAAGAAAAAAAAAACCCATAGTTCCACCATGAGGAACAAACAGATAAACTTGGGAACAGATCACGATCTAAAGTTCATCAGTCCTGGTATGCGTAGCATACCGCAGGAGCAACAATGTTTTGTCTGCTTACTCAAACAATACTGGGATGTGCCTGTGTGGGAATATGATGACCTGAGTACATGCGAAACATGTATAATCGAACACAGGATTTCAATCAAAGAAGGAGTCAAGCCATTGCAACAAAAATTGGGTAAAATACATCTGACGCTTGAACCCTTTTTACAGAAAGAAATGACTAAGTTGTTGGATGCTCGGATCACTTACAAAGTTCATTGTGTTACATGGGTTTATAATTTAGGTTATGTACATAAGAAATCCAGAGAAATACGCTTATGCATTGATTTCTGAAACTTGAACTACTCCCGAAACAAAACAAAAAAACTACCCCGTGCCATCATTGAAGCCTATGTTACACACAGTATCTGAAGCATGAATGTTATCTACACCTAATGGCCTTTTGGGATACCACTAGGTTTCGGTAGTAGAACCCGATAGTCTGATACTATATCACAAGAAGCTTGGACCTCACACATATTGTCTTCAATCACTTGACTGGAGGATTGATAACCTTCCTGTCAATGGCCAAGATCTCAAACTCTATTTTCAATAGTGTGGGCTGCACCCCACACCATGTACATAGTTTGTCTGCTACTTATTGTTTTGTTTGCTTTGCTTACTATTTTTGTTTCATTTAGTTTTGTTTGTTTAGTGTCCTTCTATTTTTAGTTTTGAAAATAAATGTTGCTCTCTATTGAGTTCTAGCTTTTTAATGAGTATATGGCTGAGATCTAAAGAGCCTTGTGCCACTGCAACACTTAGCCAGTCCCATGTCCGTCTTCTCCGTGCCTGGTTATAACCTTTAGCCGAAAAAGTCTTGATGGAAAATATGAGCTATCTACAAGGCAATGTTGGGTCCAACCATGAACCCATGTCCACACTGGGAAACCCCATGCCCATACTCAGCTTTCTACTTTGTGTGTCCAAGCTTATCTAACTAGTAGAAACTGAGAAGGGGAAAATCTAAATGAATAAACCTATGTCAAAGGTCTTACATGCTTCTCTGAAGGGACAACCTCTTCTACTCTCAATTATTAGAGATCCCTCTTCCACCCCAAAAATAAATAAGTGCCTATGCACATTCCTCTTAAAAAATACAAAGGCAAAAGAAGAGAAAGGCTTCCTGCGCAGAGAGGTGAAGCATGCAACTGCATCAAGGTACTGACTAGGCTCACTGGCAGTGGAGCAATGCGTGTGTTCTTGAATGACTCTGCCGGGGTACTACCTAGGCCTGTTGGTAGTGGAGCAACACCAGAGATGAAAACTTAACTCTGAAATTTTTTAACTCGTGAGCCAAACTACCCTTCCCGATTTTGAAACACTGTGATCAAGCTAAAAAATTTTGATGTGTTTGGCTGAGTTGGCGAAAGGTGAACCATGTTTATCCATGGGGTAAGTAGGGAAGCTGAAGTAACCCACACAATGATTCAATACTCACTAAAAGATCAAGACCCTATGTTGTCAATGAACCAAAATAGAGAATTTGGAGTTCAACCAGTGTGTCGCCAAGTATTGTAGCGACTACAACACCCTCCAAAATTTTGGCCTGCATCCAATTTCGAAGCCTCCCTTGGATTTTTACTTGATGTTTGCAAGAACTCAGGCTCACCCCATCAGATCATGTTGAGACTTTGCACCCTCGTTGCTTGACCATTCAACAGAAATCTATTTGCATGTTGGCCATAATGTCATGCTTCTAGCCATGTTTTGGTCATGCACAAGGTCCCACTTCGTGTGTACAAGTTGTATTTGCTATGTAAGCATCTATCGCACTCACACACAAATTTGTATGCACTGTCGCACAAGCATCGTCACGGTCATTCAATGATCTATCACAAGCGCCACGCTTGTTTCTTGCACAGTTGGTCAATCATATTGAGTATATGTTGTCTTGATGGTTTTAGGCACCTTGTCGTCAAGTCATTTTGAGTGTGTGTTCACAAGGTCGTGTATGCATAAATTCACTCAGTCACACACTTAGTCATTTTGTTGAAGTTCTAATGATCCAAACACCCTCTAAAAACCAAACCTCCACCCCAGAATCGACTAGACTGACTGTCACCAAAAACAACGCAGAAGTGTCCAACAAGCCATTTCAATCTGCGCTACCTGCAAGATAATCAACCAACCTTCCTGCTAGTCAAACATAGAGTTTGACTGGCCAGTGACCTCGGGACTCACTCCCCTCAAAAATTGCGCAAAAGCTGTAGATCTTTCCCACTCCACTGACTGAGGAAACCGCATAGACAAGTCGGACAGACATCCAGTGTTTGTCCTTGTCTCCCTTAAAAAATTGTGTAGTTTTTCCAGCCAGCTAGCCAGCTAGTTAGTCGGTCAACTGCTCACCCAAAAAACTGCACAGATTTCATGAGCAGTCCCTTAGCTACCCAGCATCCCTCTTAGCTCGGAAACTGCATAGAGGTGTTCAACAAGTCAGCCTCCCAATAATTTCGTAGATTTTGTCACCAGCAATCCTGTAGCTGGCCATCAACTCCTTGGAAAAAATGTGCATTTTTTCCTAACAATCCTCCTACAAACCATTTCCATCTCCCTAGATGAATTGCGCATTTTTTGCTTCCAAGCCCCTCTGTTGCATGGACTGCTTCCCTCAAGAAATTGTGCAGATTTTCCCTCCAGCTTAGCCAAATCCCACAAACAATCATTGTTGATCCAAATTGTCCATCTTAGTCTCCTACTGACTTCTGCACAATTTTCACCAGTAGTGCCCAAAGCCCGCATCGCAGCTTGAAACCTGCCTTGTGTAGTTTCATAGCCTTGTCCTCTCTCCTGTTCATCTGCATCTGAAATCGAACAACAATGCATCATGGTAGACAAGGATTTTTATGGATTTGATTTTGTCTCGTCATGAGTGATTGTAGATACAGGTACATGGATAAGACATGACGCGATGATAGATGAGATGAAAAAGGAGAGCACATGCAAGGAGATATATCCACGATCGGACGATGCATGCGAGGAGAAATTTTCACAAACTGACAAACATGTGAAGCATGCCAAAGTACAAGCAAAGGAGCGATGTGCACATGCGACATCAAGTGAACACCAAGACCATCGAAGACTATGCACACTTTTCCATGAGGAGGTGAAGCTGTGATACACCAAGTGCACATCCATCACTCAGCAGGACTACAACTCAACATGGACACCAACAACAACATGAACATACCAGCATTGTCGTTTCAAGTTGCGTCATGAGTTATGTTGCCCACATCACTACTGTGGGCCATACTGTGTAAATCAATGTAAGGTAACATGGAAATCCAAGAGACTCACATGTCATATGAAGAGTCATATAAAGTTGAAGAGTCAAATAAGTCAAACAGTTATGAGGGAAATCGAATAGTCACAAGGGCCAGTTTTACCCTTGGCTATAAATACCCCCTCATTTGTACATGCAAAGGACTTTTCACCTTAGCTCCTCCCACATAGCCTTGAGAGTCTGTAATATTTTATTTGAAGAATGAGTAGTGGCTCCAATGCCCCTCTCATGGGGTTAGTGATGTATGCTGTACCAATTTGTCTTGGAACTTTCACTTAATTCAGAAGCCTGATAAAAAGCCAACACGTTTTCACACAGGTATTGTAATTTTTTGTGATGTAGGAGCATCTGACACTCTTAATTAAACAAGGAATCCAAAGCGGAGCAAGGAGTACGTGGACCATCGAAGCAAAACAGGGGAAAAATTATGTTAAAACAGAGCTTAAATGATGGAATGGATAAAGTCTCTCAAAGGCTTTATTAAATGTAATCTACCGCATATGTATGTATGTAGAGAGAATTAGGGACAGTTGAGTGATTCATGGAGACGATTTGATCGGATCCTTTCAATGATTGGATCCAATGTGTTTTATAAATGGTGAACCTACGTGTTCAATAGGGACATAGTGAGAACAGATTAAATTTGTGAGAACATAGTGATCAAAATGTAGTTGAAGGGGAATTTGTTCCTAAGGTTGAAATGCCTTATATCTATAACTATTCCGTGTATAATATAAAGTGTGTTTAAGTGTTGAATTGTGTGTTTGTGTGTTGTTCATAGATAGTCTGAATAATTCCATGTGTAGAAATTTTGAATAATATGACACATATTCACAGAGATTATCCTGATCATACACTATTTGCGGAATCATACATAATACATAACCTCCTCTACATTGATCATCAATTTAGCAGTATTCAGAAACATACACATGCACACATTGAAGCATCAATCACACATATCAACACAGTATTTCACTGGGGAAAGCATCTCGTTAAAAACCACAAACTATCTGTATATTATATTGATTGAGATCATGTAACAATACATAGTACAATACTCTTCACAAGTATCCAGCACTATCTTCACCTGTTACACATAATATAGCTCAGATCTGATCTCCAAATCTCCTTCGTTGCTTGCCTGCCTCCACTGCACAATACCTGCATGAGAATGAATGAATCAAAACTCATTCCAAGTTATATTTACCTTGGAAAATCACTTACACTGGAAATCACGTGAGCACAGGCTATATCACTGGGCATCTACTGCACAATTCTCATGAGCATACTCAATCCATTGATTGTGCAAGATCTCATGCACAACTGATAGTCACAACTCATCCTTTCACTTACCTATAACACTTGTCTCCACTGAACTATCCATGCACTGAGTTAACTGATGTATTCTTTAGTTGCATTATGAGTTAATAATTAGTGAATTAATTAATAACTAATTCACATAACTCATCACTTAGTCTATTGGCTAGTTAGACTAAATACAACTAGTTCAACTAAGTCAAACTGAACACCACTCCATTAACTGCTCATCTAACTCCACAGAACTCAATCACTTGAGTTCTAACTGATGTCCTTCATGCAATAGCTCAGTCAACCCATAGGTAACCACGTGATTCCTTCAGGTAGTTGCATGTGCCACATCTGTAGCTCCAACTGAAGTGCTCCAAGAGAATAAGATAAAGTTTAGAGTCCAAATATTACTAAGGGCTAATAATATTTGACTGTTTCTATTTTTACCTGGCAGTCTAAATATAGACTCTGATCACACCGGTGTGATCCAAAAATAGAAGTCCATCTATTTTTCCCAACATGACCAATCATCCATAAACATCATCCTGCAACTCATAGACCATGATCCATATGTCTAAAAATAGACATAGTCTAAACAGAGACTTTGCACCAAAACTTGCCTGCGGGACCACTTAGTGAAGGCGACTCCTTTCCACTAAGCTCCATCATCTTGTTGCATTCTCAACAAGCATTTCTTGTTGCACACTTTTCAACACCATGTTGTAGGTTTGATCGACTATTGACCACTGTACGAATCGATGGCAATCCAATGATTGTATGGTGTGTCATGTGTAGACAGAGTTTGGTGGTGGAACTATGTTTTAAGCGCAGAATCCATCAAATGGCGAACAAAAAGCTGTAAGCTGTATTACAAGGAAGGCCCCTAATTCCATTCAGCGGAGGACACATAGAAGCAAGGAGGTGAGAGGAAACCGCTTTTTGGGTGGGTACTCTCCATGCAAGTTGTGCACCCGAAATCCTTGTGAACCGTTGGATCTTGTGCAAGTTGATCGATGGTGGAGGATCAACGGTCTACTCTGAATATTCAGAGTAAATATTGATTGTTGGATTGGCGAAAGAAAGGGATGGTGGGGATCGGGCCGATCGGAGATTAGTGAATGGAGAGCATAGTGGGAAGGCGATGGACCGAGAGTGCGGACCCAACAATTTATGAATGCGGGTGGATAGTTTTGAGATCCTGCTAAGTGTTTGGGTTGGGTTTTTCCCATGTATCCTTTGTATTCCGATATGAAGCATGGTCCCAGTTTAAAGGCTTAAGGCCTCAATTTACGCTTCTAATAGGTTTGTGGGCCATAACGCACAGGCCTCAAGATCGAAATTTATAAAGAAAGGGGAAATTGGCCTTACCCCAAAATCTCCTTTCATCATTTGGTATTAGAGCAGGGAAAGGTTAAAGAGAAATTTTTCCTACTAGAAGGAAGAAGGAGTGCAAGTAGAAGGAGAAGGAGGTATAGTTGTTGAAGTATGGTGAGTTTATGGTCTTTACTGTTGTGCAGATAGCGACAATGGAAGGTGAGAAGACTTGCAACAACCTAGAGCAAGGAGTGCTCAATTGGTTCCAGAGGAGAGAACCAGAAGGATGCCAAAAGACTAAGCTCAGAGGAGAAAGCTTGGTGAGGTATCATGTAGCAGAGGAAGACTATTACTGCAAAGGTTGGTTGCAGCTCACAGAAGATCATGAAGGCAGTTCCACTGAGAAGTGGGTAGAATTGCTAAGGGATAAGGAGAAGCATATGACCAAGAGGTCATAAATTTTTGTGCCTCAGGAGTTTGATGCAGGAGCATCCGACACTCTTAATTAAACAAGGAATCCAAAGTGGAGCAAGGAGGACGTGGACCATCGAAGAAAAACAGGGGAAAAATTCTGTTAAAACAAAGCTTAAATGATGGAATGGATAAAGTCTCTTGAAGGCTTAATTAAATGTAATCTGCCACATATGTATTCAAGTAGAGAGAATTAGGGATAGTTGAGTGATTCGAGAGGATTTGATGGGATCCTTTCAGTGATCCCATCCAATGTGTTTTATAAATGGTGAACTTGCGTGTTCAATAGGGACAGAGTGAGAACAGAGTAAATTTGTGAGAATAGAGTGATCAAAATGTAGTTGAAGGGGAATTTGTTCCTAAGGCTGAAATGCCTTAGATCTGTAACTATGTCGTGTATACTATAAAGTGTGTTTAAGTGTTGAATTATGAATTTGTGTGTTGTTCATAGGTAGTCTGAATATTCCGTATTGCAGGTTTGATTGACCATAGATCACTGTAAGGATCGATGGCGATCCAATGATTGAATGGTGTGTCATGTGTAGACAGAGTTTGGTGGCGAAATTGTGTTTTAAGCGTAGAATCCATCAAATGGAAGACAAAAAGATGTAAGTTGTATTTCAATGAAGGCCCTTGATTCCATTCAGTGGAGGGCACATAGTAGTAAGGAGGTGAGAGGAAACAACTTTTTAGGTGGGTACTCTCCGTGCAAGTTTTGCACCCGAAATCCTGGTGAACCATTGGATCTTGCGTGAGTTGATCGATGGTGGAGGATGAACAGTTTGCTCTGAATATTTAGAGTAAATATTGACCGTTAGATCGGTGAAGGAAAGGGATGGTGGAGATCGGGCCGATCAAAGATCGGTGAATGGAGAGTGCAATGGAAGGCGATGGACTAGGAGCATGGACCCGATGATTTATGAATGTGGGTGGATAGTTTTGAGATCAAGCTAAGTGTTTGGGTCAGGTTTTTCCTTTGTATCCTATGTATTTCGATATGAAGCATGGTCCCGGTTTAAAGGCTTAAGGCCTCAATTTATGCTTCCGATTGGTTTGTAGGCCATAACCCATAGGCCTCAGGATCAAAATTTATAAAGAAAGGGGAAATTGGCCTTACCCCAAAATCTCCTTTCATCAGTTTGTAAGACTAATCTTGGAACACTTTTAATGCATGTTTCTTTAACTTGTGTTAAACAGTTGAACTTTTTTGGTTGTTATAATATATATGTTTATGAAAATGTGTTGTATAAGTTTTTAACATTATCCTATCTGCGTGGGCTACCTCACCGGACATTAGACATAACCTTTCTCGTAAACTTGTTATAACAATCATCGCACTCGTGTGGGCTACTTTGTTGAGTTTTTTACGTGTTATCACTTCTTCTGTGCTTGTGACTGTTGCATCCATGTGGACTACTCCACCAGAAGCTGCGCATGTCATGTTGTGTTGTGTGTCTCTAATAGAGTTGGGAGTCTCCCCTTTCGACTAGAGACTCACTTCCACCTGCTCCCTCTGCGGTGAAAGAACCTTGGCACAAGTAACACTAGCACTCACCAGGCACACGAAGCTCATTGTTTGAAGACAAAGAAGACCACTCTCATGTGCTAGCAAACAAGAGCTAAGGAAAAACTTTAAGATAATGGAAACCGGGCCATTAAACCAGATGGACTCCTACACCAAACGGTGTGAGGTCTAGTTGGGACTTCATATCGAGGAGATCCCCTGAATGTTGGCGGGTCCAACACTGTCAATAGTTATGTGTTGTTGATGAGTATGTTTTAGATTAACTTGTTATGATTATGTTATATGTTATATGTTGTTGTTGATTGTGTTATAGGTTAACTTGTTGTTGTTATATGATAGTTAGCTTGATGATTAGGTTATATGTTGTTGATGTGCATGATATATAACTTCTTGTTGGTATATGCTAGTAACTTGATTATTGTAGTTATTACATTAAGATATTGATGTTATATGTATCATGCTAAATTGGATTGTCCCATGCAGATGGTTAGGGTTATGACATTCAGGTATGAGTTAATATGTTGTGATATTATGACATATTAATCTAGACTGACTTTGCAGATGTGATTATTATGTATGAATGATAATTGTTTATGAGTTTATGATGTGAACATGTTATAGTGACTATTATGGATATCATGATCTTATTTTTGTTTGAGCTGCTGTGTTGTGAAGTAATATCATGTTGATTGTGAAGATAAGATAGCCTCCCATAAGATACATTAAGGTATGATCTTGCTTATGTCGTCTATTTTGTGCTTGAATGTTTGATTATGTCGTCTAGTTGATTAATTTAACATGATATGTTTGCAAGTTGGTTGGATGTTTGATGAATTGTATAATATGAGCATGTGTTCAAATGATCTTGTTTTATGATGATTGTACTAACACATACATGTTGAGACAGTTGATATGTACTTGAGTGTAGTAGGTGACAGTTGTAGCATTATGTCTAATGACTATGAGTTGACTATGGATTATGACATGATTGTTAGTCTTGGTAAAGGTTGATTTCAAATTGATATATATATGATTATCTTCATATTTAGAATGTGTGGTTGACACGTATGAAGAGTTGCAGGAAACATGTTTTGTATTAGAATGACAAGGTAATAGTTGATGTGTTTATATAACTAACAGTTGGGTGATGTGACATTACATAGTAAGCCTCTATTGTACAACATAAAAAGGTAAAATAAAGGAGTTGGACAAGAATTCCTTTGGCCATGTTTGGAAACCTTAATTCCAAATGAATGGGTTCTTTGCATACAAGAAGTCTTCTTAACCTTGATTTTTTTTGACATTATGTGGAAATGTGTTATAGTTATGAACATGTATTTGACAAGTACATCAACTAGTTGCTAGTTATAGTTGGATCTATCAAAGAATTGGAGTTCATTAAGAGATGGTGTGGATGTGTTCCTTTGCAAACATTGTGATTGGCACAACAAGGTAAGGTAACTAGAGTATTGTTATGTTTACTTATGCACCAACAGTTATTTGTTTATGGAAGTATGATGCAGGGAGTTTCATGGCAAGAGAGGTTTCCATGAAACCCTAAAGAAGGTTTTGGTTGAGCTTTCCTTGGGAACCATGGGGATTGAGTCATGGTGTTTGTTGCGAGTCTTGTGCTTTTGGTCTTTTGTGAATTGTTGAGCTTGAGTTGTGGTTTTGTTTATGTCTAGTAAAAGGCCTTGCCACTTTGTTTTGGTGTCATATTGTTATTGATTTTCATGGCCTTCTTCTTGTTTGGTTCTTGTCTTGCGTTTTATGTTTCGAGTCTTGGGAATTGGTAGTACTACTCTTGTGCTTGTGTTGTATATGTTGTACATGTTGCATATGTGATGTTTTGTGCATGCAGTTTTGTGTATAGATAATGTGTGTACATGTTGTTTATGCAATGATTATGTACAAGGTGGTATAGATAGTGTTGTGTGAGTGTTGCATATGCATTTTTGGGTATACATGGTGCTATGTACATCTTGGATATGTGGTGTTGTCTACATATTGTACTATGCACATGATAGATATGCGGTGTTGTGTGCATATGGTGTTGTACGCATGTTGGATATGCAATGTTGTGTACATAAGGTGCTATGTACATGTTGTATATGCAATGTTATGTACATATGGAGTTGTGTGCATGTTGTACAATTGGTGCTATGTACATATGGTGTTGTGTGCATGATTGTACAAGTGGTGTTGTGAGCATGTGGTGTCATGTACATGTTGTACATATGGTACAGTGTCCAGATGGTGTTGTGTACATGTTGTGCATATGGTGTTGTGTGCATGTGGTGTCATGTACATGGCGTGCATGTGGTGTTGTGTACATCTGGCACTGTGTACAGATTGTACAGGTGGTACAATGTACATGTGGCATTGTGTACACGTTGTGCAGGTGGAGCCATGTACATGTGATGTTATGTATACATTGTGTATGTGGTGCTTTGTACAAGTGGTACTCTGTACATGTTATACATGTGGTATTGGTGTACATGCGGTATTATGTGCATGTCATACATGTTGTGTTTTGTGCATGTGGTACTATGTATGTGCATTGTGTAGTCATGTTATTGTGACATGTGTACTCGTTGTGTTGTACCATGTGTAGTACATGCATTGTGTTGTGTTGTACGATAGGTGTAGGTACATGTATTATGTGGCGTTATACATCGAGTATAAATGTATGTGTCGTGTTGGTGTACACTGGGTGTAGGTGTATTTATGTATTGTTTTGTACACTGGGTGTAGGTGTATTTATGTGTTGTTTTGTACACTGGGTGTCGGTGTATGTGTTGTTTTGTACACTAGGTGTAGGTGTATGTGTGGTATGTCAGGTGTAGGTGCATGTATTGCATGGTGTTATATGTCGTGTGTGGTTGTATGTGTGATGCACATTATGTGTATGTGCACATGGTTGAGGAGAAGGCACTAGGTGTTTTTCAGGTGTGGCAATTGATCCGAAGTGCATACAGAAAAAGGACAAAGGTAGAAGCTAAGGATTGATTAAAGGATAAGTATCAATATTTTATTTAAGTTTTATTATGCATGTGATTTATGATTCTGGTTTATGATGATTACATGTGATCTTTGATTTTGGTTTATGATGATTGCATGTGATTCATGATTTTGATCTATGATGGT
Source organism: Pinus taeda (assembly GCA_000404065.3). Classification (NCBI taxonomy): domain Eukaryota; kingdom Viridiplantae; phylum Streptophyta; class Pinopsida; order Pinales; family Pinaceae; genus Pinus; species Pinus taeda. The sequence goes on from APFE030922753.1 coordinate 56,370, forward strand.
TGTGTTTTGAGCTAACCTGATGTGATATTTTTATACATGTTGATTTGGTCAAAGATGTTAGTTTGACTTGTGACAGGAAGTAAATAGGGTTGCAAGTGTACCTTATGATGTGAATTTATTTCAATTTATTTTGAATCTAATGGAAGTTATGTGCTTGGTACAGGAAGCATGGAAATGTCTGGTTGGGTGGTTGAAACTGACTATAAGAATTAGCAATATCAGTGAAATGAATTGAAACAGGTAGCAATATGTTGGTAAAGTATTCAAGAGCAGGGCCATTGTTGGATACTGGTACCCAGTAGTTCCCATTGATTTCCATGAGCATGTTATGACCGATATGATGGTTTTAAGGTAGGTATATGCCTTGGTTTTTGTATCTTCCAATGTGAGGAAGCCTTGCCAAGGGATGCAATACCTGGGATGGGGGTGCCAGTGGAACTTGGAAGGTGTGTGATTGCATGGAAGGGTGACTGGATTGCCCGAGGGTCTGTGTAGCAAAGAAGGGAAGACCAAGGATATAATTGTTTTGGTCATTAGCATTTCTAGATGGAATCCAATGCACATTGGGAGTGTGCCTTGGAACAATGAGTCGATAACTTTTCACTGAGATGACAAGTGGCGTTGGATTGTAGCGCTAGACATTGGATGCAAATTTGACTTTGCAGTGGGTTATGGATTTCTTGGGGAGGTGAATCTTGGTATTACTTTGAGGGTGGAGATGTGAGCCTCTAGATTACCTTGTTGCAGATGCAGGCATCATATCCTTTCATTTGTTGGTTGAGAAAATGTGCATATGTGTATATGTGTGTATTATTGTAAATACAGTATCGAGCTAGATTTATAAAGCTCCATAGACAGTATGATTATTTGTTGGTTGAATAAAGTGTGTATAAGTATAAGTGGATTGTAAATATCGTAATGAGTTGTGTTATAAAGCTCTAGTAAATAGTATGTTTATCATGTTTTAACAAATGGTCATTGTAAATACTGCAACAAGTTGTGTTATAAAGCTTTATGGGCAGTATGTTTTGTTGTCAGCAGTCTTGTTGGTTAGGTGTCATTGAACACTAAGGACAGTGTTCCCCCAGGGTGGAGGGTTCTGTAATGGCCCTAGTTAAAAATCCATGTAAAAATATTTAAGGCCACAGTTGATGGGACATGTATTCCAAGATGAATGGTGGGCAAGACATCCTAGTGGATGTTCATTTTGGTTATTATGGCTAAGGAAATTGGCAAAGGAAAAGGCTTTGGAAAGGCATGAGGCATTTATTGGCATTTTATTTATAGAAATAAAGGAAATTAGGAGAAAATGAAGGTGAAAGGTCACAAGTTGCATGTGAGGAGGAAAATAAAGGAAAATAATGGAAAATGAAGAAAATAGAGGCCTCATTAATAAAAAGGCTTTTGAGGATCAGTGGGTAAGCTTAGTCAGTTCAGTTTTGGAACTCTCTCTCATACTCTTGGAAACTTAGAGTTTTCTTGGAGAACTCTTGGAGAGTGTAGCATACTTGGAGTTTTAGAGCAAGAATCCATAGGAAGAGCAGGAAAGTGCAAGAGGACATTGATATCAATAGCTACAATGGGTTTTCTTGCAGGTATTGAGTTGCATGTATGTTTTCCTAACTAGTTTTGGCATGCATGACACATGCATGTGGTTTCTTGGTTATGATCTGTCATTGGCATGGAGGATTACCTAGATTGATAGTGGATTTTCCTAGCCTTGCCATTTCCTGGATAGTCAAGGTGTTGTGGCTTCATTTCATTGTTTTTTTGGTTGGTCTTCATGTTTCCTTTAGATTGGTTTGAGCTATTAGTTTCTGGATCCTTGGTTGGACAAACACTCTAGAGTACCTGTAACGACATGGGTAGAAACCAATCTGATGATGGTTTTTTGATGTCTAGCTGTGAGATGGAATCACTATTTGATGGGTTAATATGGTTGGCCTCTGGAAGCCCTGGATGGTTTTGGATTGATGTGTTCTAGGAGATCCCACATTCACTCTTGTAATATGGCACGAGGGTGAATGGCTGAAGACAGATTTGGCTTAGCCATTCTACGGTTAAGTGGAATGTGGCAGTCTCATACCGGGTTGGATTTTGCATCATTAATATGAGGTTATTTCTCCTTGTTATACCATGAATATTATATTGGTTTATATGTGGATTATATGGCTATTACTTCCTTGGTATTTTTGTTGTTATTATGTTGGTTATGAATATGTATAATGACAGTGGCTATGTATGTCTCCCATCATGTTTTTACTTGTATATGAATGAATAATGTATCTATGGCCTAATGGGTGAAACTACAACTAAAGTGATAAGGAAACAATGCCTCATAGCGAATCTCAGATAAGTATGAGACCCTTATGCTTATATTTTTATTTAAACCTGTAGATTTCATTCATGCCAAGTGTTTGACAGAATGTCAATCCTAGTTGGGGATGGTCAGGTCTAGTCCTAGAATTATTTTTTAGTTTATTAGTCTTGTCATCCCGTGTTTAATGGATTCCAGAAGTTACAACAAGTTTTGGGCAGTGACCGAAATTCTAGGCTTGAAAAGTTCCTTAAATTCCCCAGACTCTAGCATAGGCCTACTGGAAATAGTCCTTAGACATTGGCATGTAGGCTTGTGGGAGTGTCTAGAGCTCTTTGGACGCTAGCATGCTCATAGCATGGGAGTGTCTAGAGCTCTAGAAACTCAATGGGACCTAGGGGCTGGTTAGTAGAAAGGTTGGCATGGTTTCTAGGAGTCTTATTGCTAATGTTGAAGGTATGTATGGTGTGTTTCCATCAGTTCTACTTCCTTAACGTGACTTGGAAGGTTGAATCATATCATAGTAACTTCTCGTCACATGTTTACCCTAGTTGGTCGGTTACTTGGGTAGGCGTGGGATGAGGGTGTTACACCTTTGAAGTGGAGACAAATGTGAGTGGGTATGTTATGGGAGTGGTCTTGATGCAGGGAGGAAGACTTGTATGCTACCTTTCTAAATTATTTCATGGGGAAGTTCTTAACTACTCTACCAATGACAAGGAGATATATGCACTGGTGCAAGCTATGACGAAATGGAAGCACTATATAATGGGAAAGGATATGGTAACACACACAAACTTCCAGTCATTATAGTACCTATAGGACCATCTAAGCATTACAAGTGTATGTGGTTTCTGCAACAGTTTCATTTGGTGGTCAAGTATAAGAAGTGATACACAAACAAGTTAGTAGACATGCACTCAAGGCCACCCACATAAAATATCATAGCTTTGGGGACTCTTATGCACATGGAGTCATTTGGCCATGATGCATACAAATAGGCATATTCAAAGGACAAGGACTTCAAGGAGGTGTTTCAATAATTGGAAATTAAAAGTCATGTGCACAATGGTGACAACATTGTTGACTACCATCTCCAAAACTGATTCCTCTATAGTTTAGATAAGTTATGTGTTCCTAAAGGTGAGCAATTGTAGTTGATAAAAGAGTCTCACACCTCCAAGGTTGAATGTCATTTTGGTATAGGGAATATTATGGTCAACTTGCAAAGGTATGTGGATTGGTCCAAGATGTAAGAGAAAGTAGTTAGGTTCATAAGAGGATGCATGCTTTGCTATACCAACAATCCTAGAAATATGAAACAACATCTATATCATCCCGTACTTGTACCCACTCTTCCTTAGGAAAGAATTTCAATGGACTTTATGGGAGGTTTACCAACAACCAGGCGACGTCATGAATATCTATTCGTGGTAATTGACAGGTTTAGTAATATGTGTGTCCTGATGTATTGTAAAAGGACCATAAGTGCACAAGAAGCATCACACTTGTTTTTTGGATAGGTTTGGGTGCACTTTGGGATACCAAGGAGAGTCATTTCAAATAGGGGGACAATATTTCTCAGTGCATTTTGGACTATATTGTGGGAAACAATGGATGTAAAGTTGAAGAGAACTACAACATTCCACTAGAGATAGATGGGAAGACAAAAGTAGCCAATAAGACTTTGGTGCAACTTCAGAGGGGATACAACTAGAAGCATTTAAAGGCTTGGGATGAAAATTTGGTATATATGCAACATTCTTACAACAAAGCATTCCATACTTCTATAGGAAAGTCCCCATTTGAATTTTTTTTGGATATTTTCTACCTTCACCTTTGGACATTGCATATGGGCAATAAGGAGTAGTTAGGGAAGATCTTACAGGAGACACCTTGAGGGCTTGAACATTTATAGAGAAGATTAGATAGACCCATATACATGTATAAGAGACACTACAAAAGTCACAAGAGAAATATAAGGTTAGACATGATTAAAATAGAATAAAGAAATCATTCAAGGTGGGAGACAAAATATGGCTATAGTTGAACAAAGAGAGGCTACAAGGCCTGGTAAGAAAATCAAGGCTTTTAGGTATGGTCCCTTCGAGTTATTAGAAAAGGTGGATGATAACTCCTATCGCCTTAGTTTACCACCATAATATGCACATTTACTTAGTTGTGAATATAGAGAATCTAAAACTCCATGAGCCTTCCATGTTAGATCAGAAAGAGGAACGAGTCCTACCTTCAATGGAAGATTTGACATTAGATGCTCATGAAGAGTTGATAGAAGATATATTTTTATAGAAGATGGTACAACACCACAAGATAGGGGCATCATGGCCTTTGGTAGATTGGGTTGAAAGGACAACTTCTAAGAAAAGCTACATGGTACACCCAAGAGAAGGTGGAGGGAAAATTTCCTCACCTCATTCAGTAGAAGTTTTTGGGCACCAAAAGCCTTCCTAAATGGGGAGGTGTGATCCAGATTAGATCATTATATTTTTTGTCATCCATCTCGACGCTTTTAGAGTGGAAAAAGTGGAGGAATCAAATCACATGGACATTTTTACTAATGGTACCCAATTTGGCAAAACATGGTTTGAACCCTTTCGAGAGGATTTTGAGGCATCAAATGACGTTTTTTGGGCGTAAAACTTTATCTCTTCAATGCGACACTTTTTTTTCTATTCTACACACAAATATCTTTCCAATGACACAATAATCACATCAATTGCAATTTTTATGCGAAGTTATGCCACCCAGAAGCTAACCTTCGTGTTTTCACCACTGTAATTTGATTAGATGTCATGCTAGCCCCCATTATTCGTGAAAAAGGGGCTAGCCATGTGATTATGATGAAGATGACTCTAGAAGAGTCTATATTGTAAATCTGGTTAAGAGTTGAGGTAGTCAAACCTAGCCACTAGTAGGCTATAAGGTTGGGTTATAACTGGGCCATTAGGAGGAAAAGCGGTTCCATTCTTTCGAGGGAATTTGTTCTATAGTTGAACAAAAATAACCGAGATGGATAGGAGATAGAGTATAGAGAGAGGATTTGTGCACTGTATTAGCCCACAAGTCATAGGCTATACTTCTTGTACTCGTACACATTTTTTTTTTTTAGAAAGAGAGCAAAGCGACCTCACCTTCCAACTAGATTTTTCTCCTTAAAAAGTTTCTAAGAAAATATTTTATATCGTATGTGTGTGAGCAAGTATAATTTTATTAAATCTGTTGAAACTGTCCAATAAAATATTCACAGAATTACAAATCATTTAATACATTTAAATCCCTTGGACTTAAAAAATATAAAAGACTATAAAATAAATATATTTCATTTTTCTTTAAAAAAATAAGTTTTTTGTTTTTATTTGTGTAAAACTATAAATTCTTAAATTTAAATGTAACTCTGAATTAAACTCAAGAAATATTGTTATAACAATATATAATTGCATAATCATCTCCTCCCCCTTATGAAACCAATCAAAAAATCATTTTAACTACATACAAATTATTTAAATATAATAAAAATAGTTATTTTTAATTTTTAGTTTATAAACTATTTATTCTCATGCTTATAAACTATCTCTCTCATGCCTCTCTTAGTATTCACATAATTTATCCTTCTCATGCTTCCTTAATATTCACATAATTTTATTTTGGAGTTTATTTTAAAACAAATCCATACATTAAAATCATTTTCTTTATAACTATTTATCTGATAATTTTAACATCAATTTTTTTTGCATAATCTGTCTTTAAAAATATGCTTTAATATAATATAAAAATATAAATAAAAATTGAATGTAACAAAAATTCAGTACCTTCACCATCAAGAAATCAAACGACAATCTAAGAAACAATCAAATTGGGCATAGCCTAGTTTCTTAATGAGCTAACACTTGTTAGGTTATTTTGCTAACTTGTTTAAATATAAAATATTAAAGGAATGTAGGTCAAGTGATATGGGCATGTTTTATGTGTTTGATTGTATGGGTTCAAGTTTCTTGAGATTTTGTGTTTTTTGAAATTTATAAAAGGTGTAGTTTAATTTATAGATTTCAAAATTTTGTTGTTATTTAAAATACATTTTTGAATATATAAATAGATTAAACATCCTTGAAAACTCAAAGTTTTAAAAATTTCTTTAAAAAATGGTTCTAAAACATTTATAAAATAGTTATTCTACATTATCATTTATGAAATAATTGTTCTACTTTATAAAATAATAACAGCTAATATACTAAAAAATATAATCATTCCTATTAAAAAAACAAATAATTAAATATAAATAATATAAAATATTTCATATTCACATATACAACTAACATAAATTCTTGAATAATTTTTAATTATTTATCATAATTTTAACATATTTTTTTATACAATATATCTTTCTAAATATACATTAATAAAAAATAAAAATATACATGAAAATTAAATGTAACAAAAATCAGTACTTCACTACGAAAAAATCAAAGAAACAATCAAATTGGGCATAGCCCGGCCTCGCAATGGTTAAATATTTAATGTACATATTATTAATTTTCTTTTAGCAAAAGTGTTGGGTTTCACAAATTATATAATATCTTTCAATGTATTAATATATTTATTAGTTGAATGTGAGGAATATAATTTTGTTTTCTATGGTTTAAAATCGTTCATATAAATAATGCGATTATAATTTTAAATAATTTAATTTCAATTGTATTAATATAATATATTATTTTGAATGTGAGGAATATATAATATTTTTGTTTTTATGGATTAAAATCACATTATTATTTTTAAATAATTTAAGTTTGAAAATTTCTTTATTAAATAAATATTATTGATTTATAAATTTTAAATTCACAGTAATATATTTTATATAAATTTAATTAAAAAATCTTAATTATTGTATCATCAAGTTATAATATATTTTATTTTAAAATAATTTCAATCTAGTTTTATATTTTTAATAATATATGTTTGAATTTTTGTTGCATGACTTTAATTTCATCGTATCAAATAATATAGATATGTAAATTTCAAACTATCAAGTATAAATATTATGGGGAATACCATGTGTATGTAGATTTTAAATTATCTACTATAAGTACTATGTGCTTGTAAAAAATTGTAAATACATGGATTAATACTATGTGTTTATAAATTTTAAATTATCAATGATTAAATTAAAATTATGTTATTTACTTTATCATTAAGTGAAGAGAATGACATGATTAGTTCTAACTAACAAGAATTATTTCATCCACTCCACTCAAGTATGTTACAAATGTTGTGATATTTAACATTTTGATTCAATCAAAATAAAATAAAATAAAAAGTATAATATTTTTTAACCCATGATTTTTTCCATGCTATTTTTAACCTATGTTTTTTCCCATGGTATTCTTCTCTAATGTGACCTATTTAAAGTGTAAGAATTAAACTGACATAGATCCATCATAATTTTAGATCTACGAAGTGAATCGAGGGTTCAAATCCCTTTTCACTATAAAATAGGTTTGCACTTCAAGAGAGAGATTTGAACCATCTCGACACTTGGCAAATTCAGAATTAAGATGTATTTACATTAGTATATGAAGTAAAAAAGGGATATTATATATGTTACCGTCACATCTTATAATGTAATGCTTAAAAACTTGTTTCAATGTTACAATTTAGAGCTTGAAGTTCTCCTATAAGGGGATATTTCTAGATCCTTGTTGCATGCTTGTACCTATCTGTTTTAAAGATAGTTTCTATCTTACAAGATTAAAGGCTTGCTTCAAGTAGAGATTAATAAAATTGGCCACATGTTTAAATGTGATTGAATGTGTTCCTTTAACATAAACAAGTTAGAACAATTTCAATTAATTGAAAGTGTATATGTATGTTACTGTAGTTTGGCTGTAGGTTGGATAAAGAAAAAAAGATACAATGTGTAACAAATAACTTTATGCAATTTAATGTAAGAGCTTCACATTGTCATTGCAATAACACTTGTTTTAAAAATAGTGTAACAAAAACATGTGGATTTAGTTTAGTCTTTATTGCACAGAAGTCGAGTATGGTAGAGATGTTGTAGTGTTAGTCATATTTAACATTTTGACTAGATTAAACTACATAAAAATAAAATAAGAATAAATAAAATAAATTAATAATTAAAGAAAAATAGTTATTTACTCTTTACAATTTTTAGGTTCTAGATTTTAATATAATATTTTATTTAAAATATAATATAATATTTTTTATTTTGTAATAATATATTTTTTTAATTATTATTTTTTGTATTGAGGTGCTCTCCTGCCTCAACCAAGTATGGAAGAGATGTTGTCTTGTCCTTTAAACAACACAAATAAAATAATAAAAATAAAAATAGGGATACTTTAAAATAAAATAAAAATATCTTTTTGAGCCATTATATTCACCCATGGTGAGAATTTGATAGTTTTTCCATGGTATTCTTTTTTAATGTAGGATATTTAAAAGCATGGATTTTATGTTTCTCCCAATAGAAGGATTTGATTTGGGCTTTGAGTGTATCTATTTGTTGTATCCCCACACATTATAAAAGTCATTTCATGTTGTTATTCCATGGTTAAACATTGAATCCTAACAATAATGAGAATTAAAGTCATAGTTATAATGATCATTCCCTTCTCATGTTCCATGGTTAAACATTGAAGCTGAAGAATAATCAGAATCAAAACAATAAAAGGTGAAAACAGTAGGTATCTTCATCTCTTCACTTGATTACGCGAAGTTCATTAGTTTCTTGGTTGCAGAGGTTTTATTTAATAGGATTCAATAAGCATAAAAGGCACAACACGTTTAAGACTTTCTCATTCTTTGTATTCCCATTATTATTTACATTTGGCTAATATTTCACTATTTTTATCATCTATGTGGTTGATTCCTTAAGAATGATATTTTACTATGTTTCTAGTCGACCTACCTGATATCATTAAGATTAATATTAACTTTTTTCCTTTCTCCTTCTTTTTTAATTTTTTTTTTTTTTTTTTTAAAGTTTATAAGTTCAGTATTCATTGAGATTAAGAAAATTAAAAGTACAATCATTTCAACATTTATTTTAGTTGATAAAATAGAGAGTAAAGAGGTGGCTTTAACAAGGGGATATTAGTTTTGTTATAATATTTTAATAATTATTTAATTAAAAAAAATATTTTAATTTTATAGAAAGATTTGAAATTATTTCTAATTTGTTAAAAATCTATGTTTTTTTGGAAATAAGTAAATAAGTTAAATCTTTAAGAGTGAAAATATGTTTTTATAAATTATTAATAAATTATTTTAATTGATGTGGTTTTCTTGGAATAATAGTGATGAATTAGTTTACATTATCAATAGTAATAACAAATTATAATTATTTTCACCCATTAACAAATGAGTTATGATAGATTTTACAATATTTAAAAAAAGGGAAATTAAAGATATACTAAATTACTTTTAAAATATAAATAAAAGTAGTTGTTTGTGTTTTGGATATTCATTTTAATTGTTGAAATGAGCCGTGGATGAGTTCAACATTTAAGAGTGAAATTCTAGTTTTTGTAAATTATTTTAATTGATGTGGTTTTCTTGAACAATAGTGATGAGTTAGTTTATATTAACAAGAGAAATAATAGATAACAATTATTATTACCCATTAACAAATGAGTTATGATAAGTTTTACCACATTTTTGAAAAAAGGAAAAGAAAAAGATATTAAAGTTGTAATAAATTACTTTAAAATATAAATACAAGTAATTATTTGTGTTTTATTAATTAAAAATTAATATTTATGAGCCTAGATCCATCTTAACTCCTTATCTACCAATCCCTGAGAGGGATCAAATCTCTTGAAGTGCAAATGTCTTTTAGAGTGAAAAGAGATTTGATAACTCTTCCTGCTTGGTAGATCTAAAATTAAGCTAGATCTAGGCTGGTAATTAAATTAGTTCATAATATGTGTTTTCTATTGAAAAATCATAAATTCAAATTTAAAGAAGCTAGAGTGCATATCTTTATAAATTTTAGCAATTAAATCATTGCATTGAGAAAGATCTTGTATTCCATAAACAAGATGGACTCATACACCACTTTGATGTGTGTATACTTCAATTTATTTATTTTATTATCCTAAAATACTTAAATTAAGTTTTGATATTTTGTAATTAAACTTTATTAAATCAATGTCATATGTGTGTGTAGGGGTTGGTCCCTGAGTATAACCTAAAATTGGTTTTGCTTGCTTAACAAGTTATTTTCTTTGGATATAATAAGATAAGTTAATAACCCAAAATCCAAAGACATTTGACAAAAGTGAAACCCTACCCCCTATAGATCATCAAAGTAGTTCTAGGGGACATAGTTTTCCTTAAAAAATGGTGATGAATAGACATAGCAGCCATTAATAATTACTCAATTATTAATTTGACAACTAAATTGTGATAAATTTTTTCACCATCTAATAAATACATATAGAAAAATTACAAAATTTTACTCAATAATCTTCTTCTTTTTAAATTTATATATGAAATGAAATTAAAATCTTTGTATTATAATTAATAATAAAAATATATTATTTTTAAATTAATTTTATCATATTTTCATTAAAAAGTCAAAATATTTAAATTTAATTTAATACTGTGTAATTTTGCAAATATTCAAAAAAGCAAAGTAGATTGTTTTTTCCCCGGAAAATCATAGAAATTCTGGCAAGATTTTGATAAAATCTGGCAAAGATTCTTGTAAATCCAGGTTACAGTTGTCAAACTTCAAAATATTAGGTGCCTCAAAGATTTTTGATAGCGCTGAATCCATTTTGACCATCGAAAAACATGATTCCAACATCTTAAGGCCAGATGAATTTTAATATTTTTAATAATCTAAGCAATTCCTGAACCTCAGCATCCTTGTTCAAAAACAAAAAAGACGTCCTGGAATCCTCATTTCCGTGATAACAATGAGCCACTTTGCTCAACATCCCTCTTCTACTCAAACTCTGCGTCTTCTAATGTCGCTCATTCACGACTTGACCCTTCCGATTCAATTAGTTCCCGTAACTTAAATCCAGCCCGCTTCAATTTCCTCCCAACTCTTACCATTCCTCGCGCAGACATCTCTCCAGCCTTGGAACTCACAAAAAAATATTTTATTAAAAATATTACAAAATAATTTAATATTTTTATGGTTTCGCACCGCCGGGTTCTATAGGGAAGGTTTAGGGATTGTAAAGGTTGGAGGGGATTGCAGTCATGGAGGTAAATTGAACAGGAAGGGCCAGGAATAAGGATCATGATCTGCAACTTTTTATGTCAAACTGGATCTCTATTATTCCAGAGGTGAGGAATCCGCCATAGATCTTGAATCTTGATGAGTGTCTCATGTATTTTCTTGTTGTAAACTTGCAAAAATTCAGTATTCCAGTGTTTTTTTCTAGGGCATTGTGATTTTCCTATTGCTTTTGGTTGCGTTTATTGACATACAGGGGTGAAATTCGGAGGTTTTGTGGGTTTACGGTTTTATTCTAGGCAGGAAAACTTATCATGCCTGATATTTTTCTATTCTAGGCAGGAAAACTAAACTCTAAAAATATTCATGCCTGATATTTTTCTTCTTCTCTTTCTTTTCGAAAATGGCATTCATAAATCACAGAGCTCAAACTTTTGAATGACATGGCCAATCCCAAGAACTTCGATTTTGTCGCAATGTCTGTTTCATAGGATGCTGACCGAGATCTGCACTTCAGACATGCTGGGAGGCTGATTTGGTGGCCAGATTCAAAATTTTGAAATCCTGAACGTCGAATTTTCAGATTATGGTAGCCATTTCACCCCTCGTTGTTGTTACGCTGTTGGATGTTGCCTCTCACACGAACCGCTGCATGAGGAGATATGCCAATACCACATAGGACTTTATGCAATCAATAATTGATGCAATCACGTTTTTTCTGGTTTCGAAATAAATCCATGTTGTTTCTGGTCTCTCTAAGTTGTGCAGTTTCGGGATTCCCATTCCATTGAGAGCAGTAGAAGGGCGTTGTCAAACTGATGAGGTGGAGCGAGGAGCCGGAAAAACGGAGGAGGGTTGATGTCCAGGGCAGCCTAGCGTCCATGGCCGTGTGTCTGTTCACCCTCTACACAGGACGTGTCGCTCCAACTGTAGAATGAGCCGATCGTTCCAACTCGTCCACGTGTGTGCGCTAGTTTAACCAGGGTGACCCATCACGTCGACCACTCCCATCGTGCATGTCCACCTTACATCCACTTTTTCAATGACTTGACCTTATTGTGCATGTGTTCCTTATGCGATGTATGACCTGCCAAATGGGTGGCATTGATGTCTTGAGATTGCATCCATGCCCACTAATGTAAACAAACTTCCTCTCGTGCAAGCAGGATGCGTGTGTGCGCTTTCGTGTATACGAAGTGTTTGTTGGGCATAGGTCCCTTGGCATGTCTCCATGCCCAAGGCTTCCAACCTTCCTAATCTCTCACTAATACCTCTTGGTTTATGCTGGGAACCTAGCCATCATGTGAGCACACTCATGGCACAAGCCTAGGTGTCTTACATCTTCTCCCATTGAAATTTTTGTCACGGTAAGTTTTATTAAGTGAAACCCACGAGATGGAGGTTCAAATCTCATTGAGTATATGGCCTATTGTGTCTTGGCTACAAGAGTAGGCGACACCGGAGTGGACGTCTCAGCTCTTGTTGAGACATAAGTTAATTGCTATTATGTGCGGCTTGTAGGCTGTTGCAGTCAGTTGGATTTGATCCTGGGCCTGTTCAGAATAACTCTCACCGGTTACCGATTATCCTAGATTCAAAAAAAAATATCTAATTAACCAATACTACCTTTGTTGCTATGACCTGATGTGTCCTCTTATGTCTCTACTATTGTGTTGATACCCTAAACCATCTTTGCATGCCTCTATGTGCTAGATCCCATTGTGCCTTCAATTGATGGGGTGGCTTGTCCAACTATCACATTATAGTTCACAAGAACTAACATCATCATACAAGCATACTTATTTCTCTTTTCATGGGATCAACCCTTGCAAGCGCCTCAACATGTCAAATAGATGATGCCTTATCAAGGCACCAAGATGGATTCACTATTACCTTCCATGGTAGCATGCCTCCATACTACTATTTAGTGCAAGGATGAAGGGAGATGGATGATGCAGCCATCACCTCCATGCTCCTATTCCACCACAACCTGTGAAGAACCAATGTACTTCTTTGTCAAATACATGAGGAGAGGCAAATTGGAGACAATTTTTCCATCACACTCCACAAACCATTCAAGTTTTCAATCATATGGCCATTCAACTCCAAGCATCTTTATGGTTTTCCAATTTCTTCTTCGACACATTTATATCAAGGCTATAGTTGTACCTCCTCAAATGCTTTGTCTATCATATGTATCTCTAATAGTTATGGCATCATATCCTCCATGTTCTCCATTTGCTACTATTTTAGAATCTCATTTGCATCAATAGACCTCTCCACTAACTTTGTTGTGTACACCAAGATATCCTTAATCTTGTCCACATGTCATTTCAATGCTTCTAATGTCTCTCGAGAAAATGCTTTCTTTCTCCAACATGTCTATGACCTCCATCATGGGCCCCAAGAATTCCTTGATGTAGATCTAAATCTTCCTTGTGTGCTTCAATGCCATCAATCGATTCCTAATTATCCAAGCTTGGTTTGTCAAATGAAATGATGCTTTTAAGGCTACCTTGAACTCAACCAATTTTTTTATTATCTTTTTTGCAATACCGAGTTGGCAAATCCTCTAGTCGGTTTCTCCACCACTACTTGGAAATCTCTATGAAGAACATGGCAAAAACATTCACCTTCGTTTGAGCTCCCACTCATTTGATCCAAGCACAACTCCACATCCCAACAAAAAATCCCAAGTATCTTTTAGCATTGCGATTACCGTCATACAACTTCAGTTCTTTGATCTCATTACACATAGGTATGACAAATAATCCTTGCTTGATTTCCTGCTTCAACATTGCAATCATACCATCCTGATCATGTAAATGTTGGAGAAAGTATGTCAACTCATCCTTCATGGACTTCAACCTAAATGCCAAGCTCTCTTCCTTGAGTTGTACGATTACATCAACAACGTCTTGAGATTCTTGCATGGTTTGGTTGAAATTTCTTTTCATCTATCTCATCTTAATTTTTGTTGCTTTTGTCTTCTCTCCATGCTCATATAATGTTTGCGGTGGCTAATGAATTTTCTTTTCCACTGTAATGATTCAACCCTTCATCTTGGGAGTCTTTGGGTCTGTCTCCATGTCACTTCCTTCATGCCACAACTTGGCCATCGATGCCCACCAATTGATGAACTTATCCACATGAACATGATCCTCCCAAAATTCTGCTATCAAATCCCTGCACTATCTCATGACTGTACTAAAGTTTTGTTTGCCACACCATCGACATGGATGAGGAGTGGATGTTGTTAGCCATCCTCTAATACCAACTATCATGCCCCCATAAGTAGTTTCCCAACTTGACTTACAACACCTAAGTTGCTTATCTTTAAAGGTTGTGCAACACCATGACCTTTTCAGCTCTAGGGATAGACCAAACTAAGCATACCAAGTTCGAACTACACCTCACTCACTTTAAGTCTATTTTCACTTAAGACTGTTACAATCCTTTATACAATGTACACATCAATATAACATTCATACACAAGATGCACAAGAATATGGAACACAAGTAACTTTTCTTTATGTTGGGTGGCCCAATCAGCCTAACACCTAGTACAAGTTTTACAAAGTGTTACAATGGAGCTCTTGGCTCAAAGGTTACGATATGTATTTGGATATGGGTCATGTCATTATAATACAATTTGTGCAACTCTGGCACATGAACACCTTAGTCTAGGTGGTCTCCACCTAATGAAACAAATCATATTGCTTACTCCTTCGTCTTTCCAACATCTCTAACATGGTCGTGTTGACTTGTGGTCATCTTCAGATGCTCTCAGATGAACTCAAGTTGCTCCCTTGCTCGACTATGCCAAAATCCAACTCGTTGTGTTATAGCTCCTATCACAAAATTTGTGCAAAACAATTTGTTTTAGTCATGCCATGACTACTCTACAGTGTGATTGTTCCACTATTGCAACCTCCATGTAGCCAACAAACATTCCCCCAATGCATATGCACCCAGTAATAGCATAATCCCTCAATTTTGTCCCAAACCCTATGTCGATTTAACTATGTGCCAACATTTTGTGAGCTTGTTTTGTCATGCCTCAGGTTTGCACGACTATCCACATCGTGCACCCATACTTCGGTTTGAGTTGTCCTCTTCACTATAGGTTGTGCATTGTTATGTGTTGTGTTTCCTATTTGGCATTGATGACTCCACTCAACCATTCCAAGTGTTTTTATACAACATTTATCCATGTTTTTATATATATGTTTTTTTATATATGAATTCATCCATTGAGATAGCTAGAAATAATTCAAAAGAACTTAATCATTAGTAACCTCAAAGTCAACTCAACGGTCCCATATGAGATCTTGCTAGCTGAGACTGGAATGTTCCCGATGGAGGCTTCAACAATCATTCATTTGTTAAGATATCTGAAAAAGGTGGAAAGCATGGAGGCACATTGTTGGCCCAAGATGATTGCCATAGAAGAGATAAAGCATAGGAAGAAAACTTGGAGGAAGCAAAACGACAAATGGATGAGAAAATGGGGAATTAATTGGCCAGATTATCCTAATTCTAGAAAGGAGATAAAAGATTGGGTGTTTGAAAAATTCAGGACTACCATGTGGGAAAAGCATGTTGGCATAAACAAAGTGATATATGTCAAAAACATAAACCCATCACAATCACATGAAGAAAATACTTATTTTAGTGTTGCAATCAAGGGAAAGGCTAAAATTTTAATAGCATAGTTGAGGACCGGATCTCACCATCTTAGGTGTGAAATAGGTAGATGGATAACCCCCAAGGTGTTGAAAAGGGTAACTAGGTTCAGTTTTCATAATGACATGTAATTGTGATTTTTGAAAATGATTTAAAGAAGAAAAATAAAATTATTATTGTAATGCTTGCTTCATAGATTTCATGAGCAAGAGATTCTATTTTTAGATGGATCCCATTGTGAGCCTTTAGGATTTGTCAAAAAGAGTCAATGTCATGAATGAAGAACCCTTCTTGGGCATGTTAAAAATGTATATGAGTCCATAGGATTGTCAAGTAGCCCTCCAAGACAAGCACAAACCATCCTTCTTCAAGTCGGTGTCAAGATAAAATGAAGATCTCATGTCGATTTCACCTAAATAGAGACAATTGTTTGTATGAATCATGTCGGCCTATTTATGATGGACAAACTATTATAAATAGGCACCTCAACCTATTCCACGGAGACAAAAGTTCGGATATCTTTCTGAAATTTTGGGTGGACAGTGGCAGTAACAAGTTCAAAACTCTTTGCAATTCGGGTGTCTCTCACAGGGATAAGTTCAGTGCAATTACAGTGAGCTATTTTAGGTGCAATTACAATAAGCAAGGTTCAGTATCATCACAGGAAGAAGGCATCTCTGTTTTGGTGTTATTACATTCCAGAAAACATAGTTTCAGTGCCATATTAGTGTGATGACAATTCATTGATATCACACTATCATGGTGAATATCTCAATATGCTAGGCTAGAAGATAATTCCAATGAAATCATAGTTTGTTGATGATGCTATTATGTTTCGGTACCATCTCAGTGATAAGGTCTTGGTGCACCATAGAAGGAATCATTGTTATCACAAAGAAAAAGGACTCAGAGCCATCATAGAAGTAAGGTCTTGGCAATATGACAGCAAGGAGGTCTCACAGTTAAGGAGATCTCGGTATCAAGACAATGATAAGATCTCGATGGTGACAATGTCTCGATGCTAAGAAGTCGAAGTGGAAAATAAGTCAAGAAGAAGGTTGACTATCAAAAGAACTTATTTCTTAGTCTTGGATTGGATAATAGGTCAAGGGTCTTGGTCTTGGTATTCGTTAATTGGAATCTCTATAAGAAGAATTTGTTTGGGTTTTCCTCTCAAAGAGTGAGAGGTTTTGGCCCCGGCTCATAGCCTACATTCTGTGTCTCTTATCTATTTATGTTCATGAATTGGTAGTTGTTTGCTAAAGAAGAACACTAATGACTTAAGTAAGAGAAGATCGTAATCTAAAGTTGGAAAACGCACTCACAAGTAGTTACTAATTGAAGAGAAATCATCTAATACTTGATGCGCTAGATTTCTCAACATGGTATCAGAGCTAAGGTGACAAAGTCAAGAAAAGGGCATCTAATCAAAGAGACACTCAAGGATCAAGTTTCAAGAAAGGCATCAAAGCAAGTCAAATGATATCAAAGTGAAGTCAAGATCTACATCGAAGTATCAAATCCTAGATCGAAGAAGAAGTCTACATTAGCAAAAGTTTTGGATCCTCTAGTTATCATCAAAAGACCACAATGACCCTCATCAAGTTGAAAAGATCTACAAAGCAAGGTAGCCCAAAGTATAGACATCCAAGAGAAGCACTTCAAGGACATAGATCACATCATCTTAGAGAAAGTTGAAACCCTAGAAGCATTTCCAAGATCTGCACTCATTCACCACTGAAGAAGTCGAAGTATCTTGAAGGCTAGTTATCCAAAGGTGGCTAAAGGCATTGTCATCATCTTCAAAAAGTTCTGAGGCAGTACCCCCCTCATTGAACCAAGAACCTCCTTATCCTTAAAGAAGATCATCCAAGGAGCATCAAGACATCTTCATCAATCATCATCAACAAAGGGATCAAGTTGAAGATTTCATCTTCACTTGACAAGTAAGCATATTTTATTCTATAATCTAAATATGATAAAATGACTTAGTTTTGCAAGGAGATCTATAAGCTGGCTAGGTCATCAAACTTCCTTGCATGGAAAAGGAGGATAGAAATAGTACTCAAAGAAAATGAAGTCATTATAAAAGTCTACGAACCATCTAAAGGTAAATTACTATTTGAATACATGGAAAAGTGTTAATTTTAGATAACAATGGTATGTTCTATGCTTTAGAGAAATTTACTTCAATTTTTCTTATTAGCCCAATATCAATTTCCTGATTAGCAATCACATTAAAATGGATAGTAAATGCAGGTAGAACATAAAAAATAAGCAGAAGACAAGCCAATACAAGAGGAAACAATATTTGGTGGATGCCAGGGAAAAACCCCAATGTGGGGAAAACCCTTTGATCAAATCTTCTTATTATTCTTCAAAAGTTAAGCACAGAGAGAGAGAGAGTACAATATGCAAAATCTACTTGCCCAATCACTGTAAAATAGTCTAGTCAAACTACAGTCAATAGGGTGCCCTAACAGAAAGTCAACGCTAGTCAAACCAATAGAATATCTCCTCCAAATCAGTTCAGTTAAACCCAGTCAACTCGGCCTCCAAATATAGTCCAAATTGGCCCAAAATAGTTCTAAAAAATATGGTCAAACTAGGTCAACACATAGTCAGCTTCTGCGGTCAAAGGGTTGTAGTCAACATTGGTCAAACTTCCCAAAAAATCTCGGTTTTTGTTCTAGAATATGTGGCCTGCCTAAACAAAAATTCTCCCACAAAATCATTGTCAAATGAAGTCAAACACTTCCTGGTCAATGCTAGTCAAAGCTAATTGCAATTCGGTCAACGTAGAGAAAAGAATTATCCAGTCAACTCTTCACACATGTGGAGGAGAACAGGTTGTCTGAAATTTGTATGACCCAATTAGATGAAGAGAGAGAAATATGTGTGATGATGAGTGACCAAATGATGAAAATGACTCCTTTATATATACACAACGTTGAGGGTGAAGGTGCACGTCGGTTGGGTTTTATGAGCCTACATTGGACTTCTGGCTGACCTTGACAATTTGTCCATAGAAGAAATAAATTCATAATTTCATTTGTACTTGTCAAAATGAGATGATATTTAGATCAATCCTACACCTCTTGGAAAGAGGAATCTAATAAAAATATCATCTCCATCATATGAGTTGTCCAAGGTGGAGTTTGGCCCTCATTGCCAATTTTAACACACCCTCTCAACTAGGGAGAACTCCACCTACCAAGACATCTTTCAATTTGTACCATATTTGTCATCCTTGCTCTACTATGCTCTTCTGAACCATGAAGAAATAATGAAGAATAAATGATTGAGAGTGTATCATACCACTCTTCACTGACCCAAAGTCAGTCTCAATTGATCCCAAATCAATATCAAACATCTTAGCATAGGAAGTAAGGTAGTACATGATCTGTCCATCGATAGTAATATGGTCCCTATCCTCATTTCCCAACTCATTGGCCAGATGAGAGGTACTTTTGATGAGTCCTGGACTACATGGGTAGGATGTATCAACATGAGAAGGTGAATGTAAAGCCCTCCTCTCACATCTATCCAAGAAATCGACCAACTGAGGTAAACATGCGACGAGAGGCCTCTATGATATGATTCGACATCCTAAGTCACATTAAGGAAGTGGAACTGACAGAAATACACAATACAAACATCCAACATCATCAATGGAACCCTCAGAGGACAAGTCAACCACTCTGACAACCTTTCCCTAGGTCCCACTGCTATTTTATGTCTCTTGGGCCATAATCACTCTCATGCTGTGGGCAAGGGAGCGACCAACAACCTAAAGTCACTCTCAGAGGCCTACTTTCCAATGAATGTGGACAAAAATTGTCAGCGTTGTGCCAACGACCCCAGGATTTAAGCCACTTTTTCAGACTCAGAGCCTAGGACACTGCTCAGAACTGTTCTTGTTGTCACTTCAAATCGCACCAGAAACACAAGTGTAGCAGGAGATAAAGAAATCTCCCTAGAGATAGCCTCTAGGTTGATTGTAGACCAGTGCCTAGGACATATTAAATAGAGGAGTGTATGAAATATTATATGTGAGGGGTTATCAACACTCCAATTGTCATGTAAAAAGGTAATAGGAGGGGCTTGGTTCAATAAGCCTTTATTAAGGTGGACTCAAGCCAATAGAAGGATTCAAATGAGTGGGTATATCGAGACAATATTAAAAGAGAAATGTCTTCTCCTAGTGGTCGACACACAACAACGGGACAACTTTAAAACTGAAGTTGGAGTAGTGGTGGAGAGGAGGAAAAGGACAAGGGAAACATATGCAGAGCACTGTAAATGAACAGAATCCTTAGCAATAATATTCCAACAGAAATATTGAAGAGAAAGGAAGGTGAAATGGAAAAAATAACTGATCATTGATGAGGGCTTCAAGCTACATATTAATATGGGTATCATTCTCTGCTTAATAACCAAAGTAAATTTGAGCCACCATAGGTACTGTAAGCTAATCACAAACACAAGTAAATCTGTAATTCTACAAGTACAGCATGCCAATGAATAACAAAGCTAAATCTTTGATATGCATAGGTATTGTTTACTATTGTTCAGCTAATATAAATCAACAAGAAACCAACAACTCCATTAACACTATTTCAGGGAAAGAAATACACAAATGAAATGAAATTACCAAGAAAACATGTTGCACATCCATTATGCTTCAAATCAACAGGGAGTTTCATTAATCCAAAGGGTCTAAATAACCAGTCCATACATTAATCCCAACATCAGTTCAGTGCCCTCCATGAATACAACAAGTAGAACAAATGGTATCTCAGAACTCAGACCCAACGGGTGAGAAATTGTTGAACTAGTGAGCCTGCCCAACCAACTAACCAACCCCCTTTTATTACAGTGTTGCTTCTCCCATTTATAAGAGGAGGAGGAGAGTTTATCAAAGATGATTTAATACAAAATATCCCTGGGCCAAGTCTCAGTAGTTAGATCAGCTAGGTGTCTCGGCCAAGGTGAAGCTTTGTTGCCCAAACTATGATTACAATAGGGATTTCCTACATTTCTTGGAATCTTATAGAAATTAATGAACATAGAAGGAAGTTGGAAAGAGGAAGTAGGAGGTGTACCTCTACTATTCTTGTGGAGGCCTCTAGTTGAGCCACGTCCCTGTTGTGATGCATTTCTCTGTTTTTGAAGCGGTTTGCTATCTATTCTCCTTTAAATGCTTTCGGCATCGACTCTTGAGGTGTTTTGCAAACTAATCCTTCCTTGAATGTGCCTATATATGTTTTGAATGCTCCATCCCCCATGATTTATTGCTAAATCTTCTTTAGGGGCCGACTCTATCGTTTCAGCCTTAAACCTCCTGCTGAACGCAATCAACGCCCTGATCTACCTGGGAATATGTATTACAATGTAGCAAAGTAGTCTTTCGAGTGCGGATTTTATTGCAGAAACACACGAAACATGTGAGTTCTGACTGCTTTCTGATTTGTCCCTTAGCCTCTCACGCTTTCAGCTCCTTTATACTTCTTCCTTCATGTGATTGGGGGCTTGACCGAGCACTTAGCCCTTAGGCGTTAAGTCCTATGGAAACCTGTTCGGAGGCCTTTTTTCTTTATAACTCTAGGAGCCTTCATGAACTCTTTATACCACATCGACTGATATCCTAGACGTGAAACCCTTATATAATACACCTCAAAAAATTATCGCATCTAAGGGGCCTTTTCCTTATCGCAATCGCAACTGGGGAGGATATCGGTGAGGGAATTAATTTTCACTTTGTGTGATCACTGATTTCAGGGGTGATGTCATCATTGCCACATATCACCCTATGAGTGGTGACACATGTCACCCGGAAATGGCCCCATTTGACCCCTGAAAACACCAAAATTGAGTGACACATGTCTGCCCATACTGCCACATCAGCATATGTACCACCATATGGAGGAGAGAGAAGGGGTCCTTTTGGCCTTGGTTATTCCATGAAATTCATTTGTATTTGGTTTTCGGCCTTCACCGGAACTTTTATGCTGTAGCATAGAATCAACCCCCCACACTGTCTTGGAATGGAAACCCCGCTGATCGACCAATATTTGAGACTTTGCCGATATGCTGATGCCACATGGAGGAGAGAGAAGGGGGCAGTCCAGCCTTTGTTTTTTCATGATTTCCTTTGTTATTGATTCTTGGCCTCCTCTAGCGATGTAACACCATATCGCCAAATTGGCAGTTCGCAGGGGTTTTAAAGTGGCGCCCTCCTTTACATCACTGATTTTCGATAATACGGGACTACGGGATGCAAGATTGCAGGAAGGCCGATATGCAATATATGGGGCCTATGGCATGCAGGACTGTGGGATCATGGGATTGTAGGATTGCGGGACTGCAGGACCGCAAGACTGCAGAACTGCGGGATTAGTACTACGAGATTGCAAAACTGCAGGATCGCGGGATTGTAGGACTTCGAGGTCGTGGTACTGCAAGATTGTGAGACTGCGGTACTGTGAGGCCTGCGAGGCCTGTGAGATGCAGGATTGTGATTTTCCCCTAGACCTCCAATTGTGATTTGCCTTGCTCCTTTGGTGTTTTCTCTTTGTTTTCTAGCTTTCCCAATGGTAACTTCAACATGCTCTAACTTCTGCTCCAGGAGTCCATTTTTGGACTTCCATATACCGTTGGAAATCTATTTCCAAGAACTAGGCAATGGAGAGTGTTTGATTAAGCTTTGATAGATTTATGGCTCAAAAATTAGCATCAAACTCCATTGCTATTTGGCATTTGAAGAAATTGAGGACTGATAAAGCAGTGAGTGACAACATTGGCTCCTACTGGGGATAGTGCCTTGATAGCAAGGTGCTAAGAACCTGTAGACCAATATCCTTCACCATTGGGAATTGTTAAGATTGGGTATGCTCTATGCTTGAGAAATTTATTTGAATTGTCACAGTTAGCAATCACATTAATATTAAGATAAACTATAGATAGAACACAAATATAAATCACATAAGACAAGCCAAGACAAGAGGACACAAGATGTGGCACAAGCTAGGGCCAAACCCCACAATGTGTGGGGAAACCCTTTGATCAAATCTTCTTTTATCTTGAAAGTTTAGCAGAGAAAGAGAGAGAGAGATAGTACATTTACAATAGAATTCAACACTTTGACTTATCTAGATCTAGCATAGATCATTTCGTATAATGATGAGATTAATTGAAGATATTCTGCTTCAATTGATTCTCCAAGGTGAAAGATTCACCTATCGTAGTTTTGTATCTGGTCCACTTGTTGCACCACTGGATACTGCACCATGCTGCACTAATCATGACTATCATCATGTTGCCTATGACCATGATCTGGTTGATCCTCATGCTGCCCTTTATGTCCATGATCTCATTCATCATCAAGTTGTCCATGCTCATATCATTATGTTGTGCTACACCCAAATATCACTGAGTTGTTCTCAACATCATGGATCTGCACCCATCTTATGTATACTCAATGGTTGTTATGTTTCTCTCATCGTACAACATCACATTGCTACCCCAAATCAACAAGTATGCTGAGAATGACAGATCTAGTCTTCTCATTGTAATATACTCCTATGCCGAGTTAGTAATGTTGTAGGGTTTCATATATCTTCTTTGTCACAGGAATACATTGATTACATGTGCCAAGAATTTCCTCATTGAATCCTTAGAGTCATAGCAAGACAGTAATAAGTGATGCCCTTCGACAAGTTCTGTTTCTCTTTCCAGTAGCTTCAAGCTTTGACTGCGGCTCCATGTCTGCAGTCTCACTACAATGATTCCTCTTCTATGAAATCTCAGAACCATTGACTGCTTGTTCTAGGCAGCGTATGACCCTTGACTACGTTCACAACATGACTGCATGTTCTGGGCAACGTATGATCCTTGATTGCATTCACAGCATGACTGCGGCTAGGTTTCCATGAATAACGTATTACTCTATGAACAACGTATATGTTCTGCGTATAAGTAACAGTGTATGTCGTGTTTGCGTTAGATTTTGTGTATACATAACAATGTATGCCATGACTGTGTTAGATAACATCATATGCCATAATAGTGTTGAGTTTCCAACTGCAGCTCTTGGCTGTGGCTTCATATATAATTGCGGCTCCTTCATTATGCTAGGTTGCTTAGTGTCTTTATGTCAGTGAGTGAGGTGTTGTGCATATATATATGCGTATGTTACAACGTATCCCATTACATCGCATGGATGTCTCCATGTCTGCGTTCCTCATCATGTACAATGTGTAATCCATCATGGACAGCGTGTGAACTGTGTATGATCTCCAGTGTAAGAATGTCTTCCCTTACTCTTGGTGACTTCATTATAGGACTAGGTTCAAATGTTAGGGCTTCTTGAACAACATATAAGCTAGGGCATTATCAATGTACCAATCAGATGATCTTTGGATCAATCCTACACCTCTTGATGAGAGGGATCCAATAAAAATATTAGCTGCAATAAATAAGCTGACCCACATGGAGTTTCATCCTAGTTGTCAATTTAACACTCCCTCTCAACTATGGAGAACTCCATTCGCTAATCCATAATTCTGACTGTACTATCTCTGCCATCGGTGCCTTGCACTACTCGGCCCAGCTCTGCTCAACTCTGCTAGCTCTACTCAGCTCTGCTAGCTTTGCTCTACTTCGCTTAGCTCAACTGGCTCTACTTTGCTTTGCTCAACTCTACTGGCTTAGCTCAGCTCTATCGGTTTTGCTCTGCTCTGCTCAGCTCTGCTGGCTTTGCTCAACTCTGTTGGCTCTGCTCTCCTCTGCTCAGCTCTGTTGGCTCTGCTCAGCTCTGTCGGCTCTACTCTACTTAGCTCTGTTGAACTATGAAGAAGAAGAATTGATCGAGAATGTCTCATACCATTCTCTACTGACCTGAAGTTAGTCTCAGAGTGCGTATAATTGGTCCCAGACCAGTCTTAACGGACCCGAAGTTAGCTTCATAGTAAGTACCACTCCTACCGCTGGTCCTAGACTAGTATCACAGTCTTAGAAAGTGTACCATTGGTCCCAGACCAGTCTCAACCGACCCAAAGTCAGCGTCATAGTATGTACCACTCTCACTGGTCTCAGACCAGTACTGCACTAACATGAATTCAGTCTGAGAGTATGTACAACTGGTCCCAAAATGGTCTCAACCAACCCGAAGTCAGTGTCATAGTATGGTAGAACTTCTACCACTTGTCCCAGACTATTATCACAAGCTTAGAGAGTGTACCACTAGTCCTAGACCAGTCTCAACCGACTCGAAGTTAGCTTCATAATATGTGCCACTCTCACTGGTCCCAGACCAGTCCTACACTGA
The DNA here is from genome assembly GCA_000404065.3 of Pinus taeda. Taxonomy (NCBI): domain Eukaryota; kingdom Viridiplantae; phylum Streptophyta; class Pinopsida; order Pinales; family Pinaceae; genus Pinus; species Pinus taeda. Next base: position 81,933 of record APFE030922753.1, read on the forward strand.
CATGAAATTAGTCTCGGAGTATGTACCACTAGTCCCAGACCAGTTTCAACTGACCCGAAGTCAGCATCATAGTATGGTACAACTCCTACCACTAGTCCTAGACTAGTATCATTGATCCCAAATCAATGGATGTCATCCTAGCGTAGGGAGTACGATAGATACAGTGATGCATCAATCGATACTACTATGGTCCCTAACTTCATTTACCTGCTCATTGATCAGATGAGAGGTACTTCCCATGAGTCCCAGACTGCATCGGTAGGATGCCTCGACAGGAGAAATAATCAATCATGTCCTCATAGGAGAACACATCAATCCTGTCCTCACAGGAGAACACATCAATCCTGCTACAGTCGCCATGGAGAACACATCAATCCTACTACAATCGCCATGGAGAACACATCAATCCAGGCCTCACATGAGAACACATCAATCCTGCTACAATTACCATGGAGAATACATCAATCCAGGCCTCACAGGAGAACTAATTGTCCTGCTACACAGGAGAGCGAATCATCCTGTTCCACAAGAGAGTGAATCATCTTGTTCTAGTGCACCCCACCAGAGGAGGGTGAGTCACCCTGTGGTCATATGTTGCTCCAGTAAGAACCGCAAGCCCCCAGAGCTCCCAGAGCTCAATGTATGCAACATGCAGGACCCTTGTACAAGGGTTTCTTGACGACTCCAAGTCGTTTGGGAAAATCACAGATTAGATATTTCCCTAGGGCTTTGACAAGGTGTATCGACTTGTACATCATCTTAATGCGATGAAGCCTCCTTGCTGATCGACCTACCATATCCCAGATAAGGTAGTATATGGTGTCTATGTGTTGGAGCAATTGATGAATACGAGATTCCTCAATAATCGAATCCCACCTCTGGTTGTTACAGAGAATCACAGTGGTATGTGTACAAACAACTCACTAAAGAGCTTCCCCAACCAGGCAGCTTCATACGAGATCATACTCGTAGATATCTATCCGATCTCAATGGTGCTTATGACAACCGACTTCTGCTTCTTTCTCATCCATGATATCGAAGCAGAATCCAAAGAGAAACAACACTAAGAAGTGCTCCACTGATCATCCACACTTCCTGCCCAATCAACATTTGAATAATCATGTAGTTTCATATTTCTGGCAGTGTGTTATCACTGAAAAGATTTCAAAGGAAAAGGGTAAGGTAAGGGAGAATTGGTCTTGGTTATTCTCAAGTTCCTTTCATGCATAAGAAGCACTTGGCAAACTCAAGGATATCATACATCAGATTTCTTTGAAGGCTCAAGCAAGGCATGTAAGCTAATCCTAAATTTTGATATAGATTACATTTTGAAAGTTTTCCTTGAAGAATGGTGTTTATTGTATTCAGTTTTGAACAAGATTCATGACATGTGGAGAAACCCATTTCAAGAAAAATAAAGGCTCAAGACAGTCGAATTGGCATTAAAACTGTGTTTTGGTGATTGCACAGCAGTTTCGTAGCGCGCTACGAAACTGCTGTAGCTGCATATTTTGATATAGTTGACCAGTTTTGAGGAACAAAAGGGAAACCTTTTTGAAAGGGAGTTTCTGAATAAGGATCATTCACACAACACAAACATCTAGCAAGGGCAAAAAGGGCAAAGGAAAAGCATATATGAACCATAAGTCATTTGTTATAAAAGTGATCACAGCTAGTATTTTTCATCATACTTCAAGCAGCGTTGAAGAAGGTTTTGTCTTCATACAGGTACATGGGCAAGGTATACACATGAAAAGCAAAATATTCCAAAACATTTTTGTGTAATCAAAGAAGGACAATAGGCATAATTGATTTTGAATATCCTTGTGAAGATCAAAAGCAAAAAGAAGGAACTTTCTCTCCCTGTTTTTACCAGTCAATTTCTAGAAACATTTATGAGCCGTTAAAACCTCATCTCGGAAAAGTGAAAGAGGTTTTCATCCCTAATATACTGAAGTCAAAAAAATTCCTTCAGTTTCCTCAAATACATCCTGAGCTGGGAGAAATGAATGATTAAACTTGCGCTACAAAACTGCTGTAGGTGCAAGTTTTTCACAGGCATATGTCTCTGTTTTACACCTATTTTTCAAAGGCACATTCTGGGAGGTAGGGACGATGTTTCAAAACACCAAGAGAGGTTTTTTTTCAGCATGGATTGGTTCAAAAAAACATCCTTCATTGTTTCTAAATACGGTTTTTGGAAGAAGTTATGAGCTCTGTCCCAAGACCCATTTTTCAGCCAGAACAGAGCAAGGGACAGTCTCCTAGTTTCTAGGAACATCAAGGATCGATTCTGGATAGCTGGAGAAGTATTTTAAACAACCAAGAGAGGTTTTTGTTCTAGACATCCTGGACTAAAAAAACCTCCTTCCGTTTCGAAAAATGTGTCATGGATGAAGAGATAAAGACTCTGTCCCACGTGCCATTTTCAGGGATCCTAAACCTAAAAACATGGAAACATGTTCCCTAATTTCTAGGGTTTGTCTTCAGCAGTCAGATGACCACGTGGGAGGCTTCATCAAATTCGACTTCTTTAGGTTGCAAGTTGTCAAATAATGCTTTAAATGCTTAGATAAGGTTGTTGTAATCATGATAAGGAGTTACACTCCTAGTTGTATTAGGTCACTAGCACTCCTAGTTAACAAATAGTTCTAATTAATGGTTTGTTTTATGGTTAGAATAGGCGTCACTGATGGAAAATTCGAATTCTCTTGATGATGGATGATGGAATCCTAATTGTAAATGCTTTATATAGAGCAAGAGGTCGAATTAGAAAAGGGTTGGAAATTTTATGGAAAAGCTTGTATTTGGCTTGTGTAAGACTCATTTTCAGTAATACATGTTTAGCTTTACTTCTCAGGATTCATGAGGGATTTTTTATGTTAAGAATATGTGATGTTGTCCTTTCCTTAATTCTTACAGTGGTATGGATGTATAATCACTCAGAATTCACTGAATGTGCTCTGACTTCCTGTATACATTTATAAACTGTGTGGTCCTATATGAGTTTATATTCTGAATGTTTAAATGCTGAATGCCCTGACTTCCATGTAAGGTTGAGCTCATTGTTTTATTGAGGTGTGTTGACTCCATAAGCCCAATGGATAGTGATTAAA
>APFE030922753.1:86550-103361 GCA_000404065.3 Pinus taeda
GAGCCCACTGTTATCACTGAAAAGATTTCAAAGGAAAAGGGTAAGGTAAGGGAGAATTGGTCTTGGTTATTCTCAAGTTCCTTTCATGCATAAGAAGCACTTGGCAAACTCAAGGATAGCATACATTAGATTTCTTTGAAGGCTCAAGCAAGGCATGTAAGGTAATCCTAAATTTTGATATAGATTACATTTTGAAAGTTTTCCTTGAAGAATGGTGTTTATTTTATTCATTTTTGAACAAGATTCATGACATGTGGAGAAACCCATTTCAAGAAAAATAAAGGCTCAAGACAGTCGAATTGGCATTAAAACTGTGTTTTGGTGATTGCACAGCAGTTTCGTAGCGCGCTACGAAACTGCTGTAGCTGCATATTTTGATATAGTTGACCAGTTTTGAGGAACAAAAGGGAAACCTTTTTGAAAGGGAGTTTCTGAATAAGGATCATTCACACAACACAAGCATCTAGCAAGGGCAAAAGGGCAAAGGAAAAGCATATATGAACCATAAGTCATTTGTTATAAAAGTGATCACAGCTAGTATTTTTCATCATACTTCAAGCAGCGTTGAAGAAGGTTTTGTCTTCATACAGGTACATGGGCAAGGTATACACATGAAAATAAAAATATTCCAAAACATTTTTGTGTAATCAAAGAAGGACAGTAGGCATAATTGATTTTGAATATCCTTGTGAAGATCAAAAGCAAAAAGAAGGAACTTTCTCTCCTTGTTTTTACCAGTCAATTTATAGAAACATTTATGAGCTGTTAAAACCTCATCTCTGAAAAGTGAAAGAGGTTTTCATCCCTAATATACTGAAGTCAAAAAACCTCCTTCAGTTTCCTCAAATAAATCCTGAGCTGGGAGAAATGAATGATTAAACGTGCGCTACAAAACTGCTGTAGGTGCAAGTTTTTCACAGGCATATGTCTCTGTTTTACACATGTTTTTCAAAGGCACATTATGGGAGGTAGGGATGGTGTTTCAAAAAACCAAGAGAGGTTTTTGTTTAGAATGGATTTTTTCACAAAAATCTCTTTCAGTTTTTCTAAATACGGTTTTGGGAAGAAGTTATGTGCTCTGTCCCAAGACCCATTTTTCAGCCAGAACAGAGCAAGGGACAGTCTCCTAGTTTCTAGGAACATCAAGGATCGATTCTGGACAGCTGGAGATGTATTTTAAACAACCAAGAGAGGTTTTTGTTCTAGACATCCTGGACTACAAAAAAATCCTTCAGTTTTGAAAAATGTGTCATGGATGAAGAGATAAAAGCTCTATCCCACGTGCCATTTTCAGGGATCCTAAACCTAAAAACATGGAAACATGTTCCCTAATTTCTAGGGTTTGTCTTCAGCAGTCAGATGACCACGTGGGAGGCTTCATCAAATTCGACTTCTTTAGGTTGCAAGTTGTCAAATAATGCTTTAAATTCTTAGATAAGGTTTTTGTAATCATTGATAAGGAGTTACACTCCTAGTTGTATTAGGTCACTAGCACTCCTAGTTAACAACTAGTTCTAATTAATGGTTTGTTTTATGGTTAGAATAGGTGTCACTGATGGCAAATTCGAATTCTCTTGATGATGGATGATGGAATACTAATTGTAAATGCTTTATATAGAGCAAGAGGTCGAATTAGAAAAGGGTTGGAAATTTTATGGAAAAGCTTGTATTTGGCTTGTGTAAGACTCATTTTCAGTAATACATGTTTAGCTTTACTTCTCAGGATTCATGAGGGATTTTTTATGTTCAGAATATGTGATGTTGTCCTTTCCTTAATTCTTACAGTGGTATGGATGTATAATCACTCAGAATTCACTGAATGTGCTCTGACTTCCTGTATACATTTATAAACTGTGTGGTCCTAATATGAGTTTATGTTCTGAATGTTTAAATGCGATGGCCTGACTTTCATGTAAGGTTGAGTTCTTGTTATTATTGAGGTGTTGTTGACCTCCATAAGCCCAATGGATAGTTGTTAAATTTGTTTCCCCCAATTCATTATTTTTCACAGTTGTTCTTACAAGAGTTACCATCTTATCTTTAATCAAAATCATTAATCCCTTTAGAGAGAGCCCTCTCAGGTTGAGGAGGCTAAGCCTCAGCCTAAAGTAGGTTTGAAACAGTTACTTGAAGTCTTCCTGGTCTGTAGCCTTCCAGGGCTTGATTTTGAGATAACACAGTGTATCTCAATCCATGAGAGATTATGCCCCAAAGATATCTCAGAGGATTCTTGGCACCAATCCAATGAGTCTCAACCAAATATGAGCTCACCATGCTAACTGCAAAACATATGTCCAGATGGAAGTTCACCAAGAACATCAACATGATTGATTTTATGAAACTCGGAGGCATTTCCCAAATCTGGTCCAACATCACTACCATATAGCTTTTGAAAGTTAAATGTCCTTGAGGTAGTCAGAGGCTTGCAGTTTATCATTCCACATATGTAATCCAACTCCCTCTGTCTCCTACAAATGAGAGGGTCTACACCTGTCAGACATAGGTTCTGGTATGAGAGGTCTATCATCCACAACCTTCGGATGCTTTGGTTCGATTTCACTCTTAGTGAATCTCAGCTTCATCAGACAACTGTTGATCCTCTCATACTATGACCGGGGTGTCTTGCTTCAAGCCATAGAGGGCTTTCTTCTACCTGTATACATGAGATTCCCGTTCAAGAATTTCAAACTCCACGGGTTGTTTCAAACTTGTGGACCTGCTACATGAGGGGAATGGTCCCCTTGTAAGATTTTCCTTCGGTACGTCTCAGACATGTACTTTCATGCTCTTTTTGAATTCAGGCTTCCTTGTCACCATCTAACTCACAATCCTCTGGTGCTATGTGTCAATGGACATGGTCCCCAGTGGACTTACTGTAACTTAATACAACCCTGAACTTAAAATCATCTTTGAAAATTCTATTTCAAACACGTACCTTTCCATTGATGAGTGCCACCCTGAAACCTTTGTCTTCCATTTCCAAAATGGACACTAGGTTCTTCTTGCAATCATGTACATAAAAGTGATTCTGGGGTTCCTTGCTTTCTTTGAAGAATCGAACATGTCCTTGATTACTTGCATCTTTTCCATTCAGACACTCCTTCGCATAAGGGCCGAACTTATAACCAAGACATCTGCCTTTCCTTCCACCCTTAGATCCGAACTTCCCAATGAAGTGATCTTTATGTAGGCGAATAGAAATTCCGCTGCGCCATTCTGATAACTTCCACTTCACCCTTAGTGAATGAGAAGAGGGATAATGATCCCAGTGATCCTTTTGTCCTGTCCCAACTGTCTTTGGTGATTTCTCTTTCACTCTTGCTTGGGCATTATCTTCACCTCAGCTCTGATACCATGTTAAGATTAGGTATGTTCTATGCTTGAGCAATTTATTTAAATTTCACAGTTAGCAATCACATTAGTATTAAGATAAACTATAGATAGAACACAAATATAAATCACAGAAGACAAGACAAGACAAGAGGACACAAGATGTGGCGCCAGCCAGGGACAAACCCCACAATGTGTGGGGAAACCATTTGATCAAATCTTCTTTTATCTTGAAAGTTCAGCAGAGAAGAGAGAGAGAGAGATAGTACATTTACAATAGAAGTCAACACTTTGACTTATCTAGATCTAGCATAGATCATTTTGTATAACGATGAGATCAATTGAAGACATTCTGCTTCAACTGATTCTCCAAGGTGACAGCTCACCTATCATAGTGTTGCATTTGGTCCACTTGCCGCACCACTGGATACTGCACCATGCTACACAATCATGATTATCATCTTGCTGCCCATGACCATGATCTAGTTCATTCTCATGCTGCCCTTTATGTCCATGATCTCATTCATCATCAAGCTGTCCATACTCATATCATTATGTTGTGCTACACCCAAATATCACTGAGTTGTTCTCAACATCATGGATCTACACCCATCTTATGTATACTCAATTTCTTTTATGTTGCTCTCATCATACAACATCACATTGCTACCCCAAATCATCAAGTATGATGAGAATGACATATCCGGTCTTCTCATTGTAATATACTCCTATGCCGAGTTAGTACTGTTGTAGGGTTTCATAGATATTCTTTGTCACAGGAATACGTTGATTACATGTGCCAAGAATTTCCTCATCGAATCCTTATAGAGTAATAGCAAGACAGTAATATGTGATGCCCTTAGACAAGTTCTGTTGCTCCTTCCAACAACTTCAAGCTTTGACTACAGCTCCATGTCTGTGGTCTCATTACAGCGATTCCTCTTCTGTGAAATCTCAAAACCATTGACTACTTGGTCTAGGCAGCGTATGACCCTTGACTACATTCACAACATGACTGCATGTTTTGGGAAGCGTATGACCCTTGATTGCATTCACAACATGACTGCGGTTAGGTTTCCATGAACAACATATTACTCCATGAATAGCATATAAATAACAACGTATGCCATGTTTGCGTTAGATTTTGCGTATACATAACAATGTATGCCATGGTTGCGTTAGATAACAGCGTATGCCATAATAGCGTTGAGTTTCCAATTGCGGCTCTTGGTTGTGGCTTTATATATAACTGTCGCTCCTTCATTATGCTACGTTGCTTAGTGTCTTTATGTCAGCGAGTGAGGTGTTGTGCGTATATATATGTGTATGTTACAATGTATCCCATTACATCGCATGGATGTCTCAATGTCTGCGTTCCTCATCATGTACAATGTGTAATCCATCATGGACAACGTGTGAACTGTGTATAATCTCCAGTGTAAGAATGTCTTCCCTTACTCTAGGTGACTTCATTACAGGACTACGTTAAGATGTTAGGGCTTCTTGAATAGTGTATAAGCTAGGGAATTATCCATGTATCAATCGGATGATATTTGGATCAATCCTACACCTCTCGACGAGAGGGATCCAATAAAAATATCAGCTGCCATAAATAAGTTGAGCCACATGGAGTTTGGCCCTAGTTGCCAATTTAACAGGCATGGATTCAGTAATAAATGATTTTTTGTAGCCAACAAAATCTCCATGGGACTTTCCTCCTCAATCTAAAATGCAGAAATAAAAATTCAAACAACTGAAGAGTAAATGCTCAGTTGGTGAACTTATTTATGTACATTCCTACTTATGCACAGGGTCATGGAATAGGCAAGGAAAATTTGCAGCTATCTTAATTTCATAAGCAATCTGCTGACCAATATCCTCTTGGCCAGGGTAGCCACAAACACCTTTCAACTCCTCAACTTCATCCTTTTCAAGAAAAATTGTTGTTGATCTTTTACTGCCCATTTTTCAATGGGACAACTATTTTGGAAATATGCAATAGACTCTTCACTGTTAGAACTATAAGAGTCATAGATTGGAGGGTCTAACGAAAATTCTTGGCAGAAATCTTTCTGCAGTAATTCAGCTTTGGGTTCTTCTTGAAAAACTTGTTGTTGGGAGCTTTCTTCCCACTTACTAGAAAACAAATCTTGTTGCACCTTAGTGACCATTTCCTCCTCTAAATCATATGAATCATAGATTGGAGGAGATCCTTGATCGTTCTCTCCATGTGAAAGATATGCTTCATGGACTGGAGCCTCTTTGTTGACCTCCTGATGGGACTCTTCTTCTTTTTCAGCTTCCCATAATTGGGAGTATCGTAGCTCTACCTCACTTGACTCTCCATCAGAGTTATATTCATCATAAGAAGGAGAAACATTAGACTCAACTAAATAAGCCCTCTGAGATTTTATTGGCATCTGAAAGGTGTTTCCTTCTTCTCTTTCTTTCTCATGGGGAGATGCTTCTTGATGTGAGTATATATCTTCTTGGAATGAGCTCTCACATACATCTTCAACAGGGTTATTTACCTTGGGAATATCTTCATCATTACAAATTGTGCAACAATATTCAAATAGAGCATTCAGTGGATAAAATATTTTGAAATATTGATAGAATGTTGTATGAAAACATTTCAAAGAAGATATGCTGCCACGAGGTATCATTTTAAACCAAACTCTAGTTTCCTCATCTAAAGACCACCTGAACAACTTCATTTGTACATCTTCAGGAAAAATACCTTGTTGCTCCATGCATTCATGAAATTCTTTAAGGTGTTGGTCAGGTCTTCTCCTTGTGTTTCCATTGGATCTAGGAAAATAGGAATTCCACTCATGACATGCATGGACATGATTGGGATAACCAGCAATAGAAGAGAAATCTAGTCAAGCAAATTGGTTGGCCAGGAATGCAAGAAGGGCCATCTTGAAAACCTCCCTATGTGATTGATTTCAGCTTTGAAAGTAGGGAGAGTTTTGGGTTGTTGTAGAATCTAAGTGAGTATGGGGCTGCTTGAAAGCTAGGATGATCAAATAGAGATAGGGACAATGGAGTCGCCAGGATGTTTACCATAAATTTGACAGTGGAATCGCCAAGGTGAGAGATCTTCAACCCACACTTCCCTTGCTCACCTATAAGGGGAAATGTAAAACTTTGTCGTACCCAGGGAAAAATATTCTAATCCATTCCCTGACAATGGTGCTAGAAGGATGTTGTTGCTTCAAATTGCACTAGCAGCACAAGTGCAGCAGGAGACAAAGAAAGCTCACTAAAGACAGTGTTTGGGTTAATTGTAGACCAGTACCTAGGAAATCTTAAATAGAGGAGTGCATGAAAGATTATATATGAGGGGTTATCAACACTCCAATTGTCACGTAAAAAGGTAATAGGAGGGGCTTGGTTCAATGAGCCTTCATTAAGGTGGACTCAAGCCAATACAAGGATTCAAATGAGGGGGTATATTGAGATAATCTTAAAAGAGAAATGTCTACTCCCGGTGGCCGACACAGAACAATGAGACAACTTTAAAATTGAAGTTGGAGTAGTGGTGGAGAGGAGGAAAAGAAGGAGGAAACATATGCAGAGGGTTGTAAATGAACATAATCCTTAGCAATAATATTCTAGCAGAAATATTGAAGAGAAAGGAAGGTGAAATGGAAGAAATAGTTGATCACTGATTAAGGTTTTAGGCTACATATTAATATGGGTATCATTCTCTGCTTAACAATCAAAGTAAATCTGAACCACCATAGGTACTGTAAGATAATCACAAACAAAAGTAAATCTGTAATTCTAGAGGTATTGCATGCTAATGAATAACATAGGTAAATCTATGATATGAATAGGTACTATTTACTATTGAGAAGCTAAGATAAATCCATGAACCAAAAAGAAATCAATAGCTCCATTAACACTATTTCAGGGAAATAAATACATAAGTGAAACGAAATTACCAAGAAAACATGTTTCACATCCATTATGCTTGGAGTCAACAGGGAGTTTCATTAATCCAAAGGGTCCGAACAACCAGTCCATACATTAATCCCAACATCAGTTTAGTTCCCTCCATGAATACAACAAGTAGAACAAATGGTATCTCAGAACTCAGAGCTAGTGGGTGAGAAATTTTGGAACCAGGTAGCCTGCCCAACCAACCAACCAACCCCTCTTTTATTACATTGCTTCTTTCACCTATTTATAAGAGGAGGGGGAGCATTTATCAAACATGATTTAATACAAAATATACCTGGGCCAAGTCTTAGCTGTCAGATTAGCTGGCTGTCTTGGCCAAGGTGAAGCTCTATTGCCCAAACTGTGATTAAAATAGGGATTTCCCACATTTCTTGGAATCTTACATAAATTAATGAACAAAGAAGGAAGTTGGAAAGAGAAAGGAGGAGGTGTCCCTCTATTTTTCTTGTGGAGGCCTTTGGTCTAGCCACATCCATATCGTGATGAATTGATATGTTGTTGAAGCAGTTCGCTGTCTATTCTCCTTTAAATTCTTTCATCATTGACTCTGGAGACGTATTGTAGACTGATCCTTCCTTGAATGCACCCATATCTATTTTGAATGCACCATCCCCCATGATTTATTGCTAAATCTGCTTTAGGGGTCGTCTCTATCGTTTCATCCTTAAACCTCCAGCTGAATGCAATCGACGCCCTGATTTACTAGGGGATATGTATTAGTAGTCTTTTGGGTGCAGCTTTTAATATAGAAACACACTAAATAGGTGAGTTCCGACTTCTTTCTGATTTGTCTCTCAGCCCCTCATGCTTTCATCCCCTTTGTATTTCTTCCTTCATGTGATCAAGGGCTTGAACGAGCACTTAGCCCTTAGGTGCTAAGGCCTATGGAAACCTGTCCGGAGGCCTTTTTCCTTTATAACTCTAGGAGCCTTCATTAACACTTTATACCGCATCAGCCGATATCCCGGATGTGAAACCCTTATATAATACACCTTGATAAATTATCGCATCCGGGGGGGGGGACTTTTCCTTATCGCAATCGCAGCCAAGGAGGATATCGATGATGGACTGAATTTTCACTTTGTGTGATCACCGATCTACAGGGTGACATCATCACTTCCATGTGTCACCCTGTGAGTGGTGACATGTGTCACCTAGAAATGGCCCCATTTGACCCATGAAAACACTGAAACTGAGTGACACTTGTCCACTCGTACTACCACATCAACATTTGTACCACCACGTGGAGGAAAGAGAAGGGTTCCTCTCGACCTTGGTTTTTCCATGAAATTCCTTTGTATTTGGTTTTCGACCTAGCACGAAACTTTTACGTTGTAACGCAAAATCGCCCCCCCACACAGTCTTGGAATGGAAACCTCGCTGATCGTCGATATCTCGGACTTCATTGATATATTGATGCACCGATGCCATGTGGAGGAAAGAGAATGGGTGGTCTGACCTTTGTTTTTTCATGCTTTTCCTTTGTTAACGATTCTCGGCCTCCCCCGGTGATGTAGCACTATATCGCAAAATTGGGATTTAGTAAGGCTTTTAAAGTGGTGCCCCCCTTTACGTCGTTGATTGTCGATAATGCGGGACTACGAGATGCACGACTGTAGGAAGGCCAATACGCAAGATGTGGGGCCTGTGGGATGTGGGACTACGGGATCACGGGATTGCGAGACTATAGGATTGTAGGACTTTAGAACTGCGGGATTGCGGGTCTATAGGACTGCAGGATTGCGGGATCGTGGGACTACGGGATTACGGGATCGTGGTACTGTGGGAATTCAAGACTGTGGGACCTGTGGGATGCAGGATTGTGATTTTCCTTGCTCCTTTAGTGTTTTCTCTTTATTTTCTAGCTTTGCCAAGGGTAACTTCAACATTCTCTAACTTCTACTCCAATAGTCCATTTTTGGACTTCCATATACTATTGGAAATTTCTTTCCGAGCACTAGGAAATGGAGAGGGTTTGATTAAGTTGTGATAGCTTATGTGGCTCAAAAATTAGCATCAAAATTCACTGCTACTTGGAATTTTAAGCAACTGATGACTGATAAAGTAGTGAGTGACAACAGATCCATCTCTTCAAATCAGTAAAGTAACATGGAAGTGAAAGTACTAAAGAAAATACTTGTTCAAGACCTTGAGTGGATCCTTACTAGCCATGATAGGTATTTCGCCAAACATATCATCGACATGTAATCTCTAGGTGTAAATAATAGAGTTAAGTGTAGGGATCTCATACTTATCTGAGAATTGCTATGAACCATTTTTCCCTTTAGTCATTTGCTGCATTATCATCTATTAGGTCATAGACACATTATCCATTCACATACAAGTAAAAACATGTTGAAAGCCATCCATAGTTGATGTCATAAAATGTACATATAACCAACATAATAGGGATAGAAATACAATAAACATGACAACCATCAAATCCATAAATACATCAGTACCTTTACACATGGAAATAAAGGGAAAGGATTTCTCATTAATGAATGCAATGAACCAACCAGAGATGGGATTACCACATTCCACCCGACCGTAGAATGGCAGAGCCAAATCTCTCTTCAGCCATTCACCCGTGTACCATATTCTAAGCATGAATTTGGGATCTCATAGAACACATCATTCAAAACTCATCAAGGGCTTTCAGAGGCCATCCACCTTAACCCATCAAACATTGATTCCACCTCATGGTCTGACATCACGATACCATCATCAGGTTGGTTTACATCCAAGCCTTCCAGGGCTACCAAAGCATTTTTTCTAACCAAGGCTTCTAGGACCAGTAACTCAACCCACAGCTACTGTCGGGATTCTAGAGAGTTTGTCCAACCAAGGGTTCCAAGACTAGTAACTCAACCCACCAAGGGCTTCTAGAGTGTTTGTCCAATCAAGGCTTCTAGGACAAGTAACTCAAACCAAGCTGTTACAGGGCTTCTAGAGAATTTGTCTAACCAAGGCTTCCAAGAACTAATAACTCAACCCAAGCTAAGGAATCAAGAGAACCAACCCAAAAAAACCATGAAAGTAAACCCACAATCACCATGGCTATCCAGGAGATGGCAAGGCTAGGCAACCCAATGTTGATCTAGGCAATCCCCTATGCCAATGACAAATCATGACCAGGAATCCACATGCATATGTCATGCATGTCCAAAATAGTGAAGAAATCATACATACAACTCAGTACTTGCAAGAAAATATGATGTAGCTGCTGATGTCGATGCCTTCTTGCACTTTCCTACTCTTCCTTTGCCTTCTAGCTATAAGACTCCAAGTATGTCACACCCTCCAAGAGTGCTCCAAGAACTCTCTAAGTATCCAAGAGTATGAGAGAGAAATAATAATGAGAGAGATCTAAAGCTAAACTGACAAAAGGTTACCAATTGATCCTCATAAGCTTTTTTATGAATGAGGCCTCTATTTTCTTCATTTTCATTATTTTCCTTCATTTTCCTCCTCACATGCAACTTGTGAACTTTCACCGCCTTTTTCTCCTAATTTCCATTATTTTCATAAATAAATGTGCCAACATCCCTTTTAATGCCTTAGCCAATTTACTTAGCCATAAACAACCAAATGAACACCCCATAGGATGTCTTGTCCAACATTAAGCTTGGAATAAGTGTCCCATTCATCCGTCATTATTGTTTTTAACTTTATTACATGGAAGTTTCACTAGGGTTATTACAGTGAACCACTCACCCTGCTCATATTCCATATGAGAAGATGAACCACTCATCCTATGCATATATTAACTATCATGGGGTATCATAGGGGAAGGTGAACCACTCACCCTATGGTTTCTCATAGCTCCAAGAAGTACCCCAAGCTCATCGGTGCTCCCAGAGCTCAATATCCAACTCAAACAGGACCAAGGAGGTCTTTCCACAACTCCAAGTCATTCACGGAAGATTAAGAATTTGACCTTCCCAAGGGGCTTCGTAAGAATATTTGCGACCTGTTTATCAGTCCCAATGTGATGGAGCCTTATTGCTCCCTATTGTACCATATCCCAGATAAAGTGGTACCTGATATCAATATGCTTGGAGCAGTCATGAAACACAAGATTCTCATAAATATGAATCCCACTTTGGTTGTCGCAGTAAATCACGCTGGTATCCAACACATGCCCAAATAGCTCACTAAAGAGCTTCCTCAACCAAACAACTTCACAGGAGGCCATACTAGCAGCAATATATCCAGCCTCAATGATGCTCAAAGCAACCGATTTCTGCTTCCTTCTCATCCAGGATATCGAAGAAGAACCTAGTAAGAAGCAACATCTCAATGTGTTCTTATGATCCACCACACTTCTAGCCTAGTCAGCATCAAAATAACCATGGAGCCTCAAATTCTTGACAATGTATCTCATGTTGGAAATACCGGGGGGGTGAATCGGTATTCCTTAGCAATTAGCACTTTTAAATTTTTTCAGAGCATTATTTTATCTTCAATTATTATTAATGTTTATGTAGTAATAACAGTAAATAAAAGAACACAGTAGACACAATAATTTTAGGTGGAAAACCCTCTCTGGGTCAAAAACCACCGAACACTTTTCTAATAAATTCTTTAATCTTCAGCCCCAACTAAAATGAAATAAACAACTTCCTAGGATTTAAAAAAAAACATTCTTCTCCCACTCCCACTGGAAGGATGCTCGAACTCCCTGGTTTCTTCAGTAGTCAACTGAATGGATGCGCCAACATCCTAGACCAACCTACCACCCTGAATTGTTAACATGCTCCAACCTGTAGGCGACTTCATGCACCAACCTAGCACCTCCCTGCCACCCTATAATTATTGAAATGAGACAAGAGTGTGGATTCTCGCACTAGGGACAAAGATCCACGATACAATATGATTTACAATGATTTTCACCGAACACCCAATCACACACTGTCCTGCAACCCAACCATGACATCATCCCAATAGAGACTCTTATAGCTCCCAATAATGCCTTTTTGGCTCTAGGCAAATTGACTCTTTTACAATAATGACTCTTCCAATGATGACACTTTTATAAATGACTCTTTTACAACTTTAAAATGATGACTCTTGGCCTTGTCACTTCTTCATAGTATACAAATGGATGTCATGTATTCAAAGGATGTCTCAATGCAATGCTTCCTTTGATTTGATATATTTTCTCTTGAATTCTTGCTTGAAGTTGTACTTCAATCTTCTTCTACCTGCATCCAAAATTTGCTTGGTGAAACCAATCCCAAAACAAAACAAAATACCATTCAACTTACCTCTACTTGCAAAACACATGTAAGTGCATAATAATGAATAAATACAAATTAAAATTACAATGCGTACTTGAATTGTTCTTGTCACTTTTGTTGTTGACTTGTTGCAACAGTAGACAAAGACTCCCACTCTTGATATAGGCTTGGACTCTATGCAATATTATATCCAAAATTGACCTAAAGATATATATAATAAAACTGATGACAAACCCTAGACTTGTGATGGACCAAGTTCTAAGTACAAGAATAGAGACCATTCTATCAACTATGACAAGACAAGTAACATGAACTTACAAAATCATATATATTTAGAAAACTCAGTGTAGCATATAGCATAAAATGTGTAGTATCAAGAATAGGACATCTGAAAAACTAATTGTGACATATAGAGACTTAGAGATATAACCAAGGCACTGTATATACTTACATTGTCCTGCAAAACATATGTGATAGATGATACTCAAAATTCAAATGTAAATACTAATCATAAATACCTTGTTGTAGGAGACTTACCCTTGACTATTGATGTGTGGTCCTTACTAAAGTGATCCTTGAATGGATGTTTTTTCTTGCCTTCTAGGAGCTCGATATTGAATCTGTGGTATGTATGTAATTTTGGATCTCCAGGGTCTAAAATTTTGTCATGTGGTATCCCTTTGAGTCCTTTTTCCAACCCCATAGGTTTTATCGATATTGGATTCTTCAAGAAAGATTTATTCCCATTCTCCTACGATGAGATGATTATAGACTGGTCTAATAGAGAGAACTTGTATGAAGTTCCTCGTGTCACTGTTGTGACCTTTAGCCCTGAAAATGCTAATAAACAAACTACAGTTTGTCCTCTTTTTGTGACTATTTACGAAATTTGAATCCAATTCTCAGAGAGAAACTTATGATGATTTTCCCAACATCACCTATTTGACATGGAATTCGAGTGCCTCCAAAAACCCTAACTTCCTCAGATCATATCTCCAAAAATATAGCGAACCAAGATTTGCAATTTGGTCATGAGGTTCATAAATATTTTGGCTCAAATGTGTTTTAATTTCAGCTTTTGAAGCTTCACAGTAAAAACGTTATAGCAAAAATTCCACGATGACCTGTTTGAAGCCACAAAATCCCTACTAAAGAAGAATACGAGGGTCATTATTTATATGAATGTCTTGAGTTGAGAGGGTCCTCAACAAGTGAACCTTGGAGGGATTTTAGGAGCATTATTATTATTATTATTAATTATTGACTATTCAATGACCACAACCAATTATGAGTTCCATGCCACAACCCCATAGGGTTTTAGCCCACTAACTGGGGTTTCTAACTTCAAACATGAATATCTCTCAAACCATGAAGAATTACTTGGCGTACCATATATCAATGGAAACATATCGACAAGTAGAATCCATCTATAAGATCCTGACTCAGAATAGATTAATTTTTCAAGTCAAAATACCCATCCAAGATCAAGGTAGCCCCTGGTGTTGCTTGGGTTGACATCAATGACAACCAATAATCAAAAATCTCCCCGTTTAGCATTGATGGAAACACAAGTACTCCCCATATGATCATGACACCTCTTCCTACTGCCTTCTCTCCCCCTTTTTCATCAATGGAAAATGGTAACTCCCCCTGACAAACAACCATCCTACGGACTTGTACACACCTCCACTCCCCCTTTCTACTCAAGTAGATAAGAGAAAGAGTCTAATGAAAACTTGGGAGAATCCCAATCTTTTGGCGAAGATACTTAAATGATTCACAAGGTAATGGTTTGGTAAATATGCAAACAATTTGTTCCTTTGTGCCAACATATTCAAGTTTGATATTCTTTTCAGCGACCTTCTCTCTAACGAAATGATATTTAATCGAAATGTGCTTTGTTTTGGAATGCATCACAGGATTCTTGGAGATACTAATGGCATTGGTGTTATCGCAAAAGGTGGGAATAGGCTCATTGAAATTGACTTGAAGATCTTGTGAAGTTTTCTTCATCCAAAGAACTTGAGTACAACAAGCTGCTACCGTGACATATTCTGCTTCTACAGTGGATAACGAGATTGAAGACTATTTTTTGCTTACCATGAAACAAGACAACCACCTAGATAGAATGTTGCTCCATTGGTACTCTTATGATCATCAACACTTCCTGCCCAATCTGCATCTGTATAAGATTGGACGACCAGATCATTTCCTTTGCGATACCATAGACCATATTCCGTTGTGCCCTTAAAATACCAAAGAATTCTTTTGATGACAATAACATGAGATTTTTTTGGTGCTTCTTGGAATCTTGCTACTTGTCCAACTGCCTACATCACATCAGGACGGAAGGCTGTCACATATAAGAGACTACCAATCATGGATCTATACAACCTTTGGTCCACATCCTTTGATGAATTTTCTAATCTTAACTTGCAACATGTTACCATGGGGGTAAGGATTGGCTAGCAATCTTCCATCTAGAATTTTTTTAGCATTTCTTTGATGTACTTGGTTTGATATATGAATATTCCTTTATCCTGCTGAGAAATCTAAATCCCTAAAATTTATTTAAGTTCACCAATCATAAACATTTCAAACTCACTTTTCATTTTTATGGCAAAGTATTTACTTAATCTATCATCATTGCTTCCATAGATTAAAACATCCACATATACTTCGATAATTGTTAGGTTATCTTTATCCACTTTCACATAAATATTGTTGTCAATGCTTCCTTTCTTGAATCCCTGGTGATGTATATATCTGTCAAGATGATCATATTGATCAAGGGCTCATGTCCCAAGTGTTGAAAAATGCTCAAAAATGAAAGTGCTCAGAATTGGCTTGAACCTAAACGAACGGATAGAGCTCGTCCTCCTAATTTCGGCACCGCAAACGGTTCGAAAAACAGTCACCGTATGTGAAACTTACGTCAAAAACAAAATCGCCCAATAACCCTTAATTTTTGAATTTTCAAAAAAAATTAAAAAAAGAATATTCCACAGAATATTCCTTGGAATATTCCATGGAATATTATTTTTGGGCGGGCCAATCAGAATCTGCCACATGGCAAGCCCGGAGGCAGCCACGTGGCTCAGGTGACATCAGCACAATGGGGGCACATGTATTTAAAATTTCGGTGGGGGTGACTTGAACCCACGACCTGCCTTTCATAAGCCCTCCGCCTTACCATTGGGCCACAACGACGACCATTGAAAGCTAGCAGAAACGTGTTGTATTTAAATTTTAAAATTGTTGGCAGGGGGGAATGAAAGGGGCCAGCCCCGCCTCCATATGACCTCTGCCCTTGAACCGAGGGCCTTATCCCTAAACCGTCGGAGCTAACATAACGGTCACGATCATGCCATAAATATAACTGTAGTTAAGCCAACCATAACTGGAAGTTTAGCGGCGGATCTGGAGGAGCGCTTCAAAATTGGCGGAATTGCCAAAATGTCGGGGTTAGTTGGACACTAACTACAGTTAGCTGGAGTTCTTTTAGGGGAAACTGGCAGTTGGGAGTAAATAGCCATAACTTTGGTTAGGAAAGGCGGTTTTGGACAATTTGTTTTTTTATTTTGGGTATTTTTGACCTTCTAAAGCCATTGGCAGGGGTCTTACAGCATTCTGAGGTCATTTGCATAGGTTTTGGAGCCATGGAAGTTCTAGGAGCCACTAGGGCCGAATATTGTGAGAACTGTATCGGGTTGCAGGTATCTATTGGAGGTGAACCAGCAGTCAATCCTGAAGGATTCAAGTGTTCTGAATCCGTTTTTATAGTCTATTCCACCTTTAGAGACTTCTATTCAGATGTATATTCATTTTGAGCATTTAATTAAAATGAGTACAGGCCCATTTGGGAGCCTTGGACCCAACAGACGTAGCCCAGGAGGGGTGAACTGCTTCATCAACTTCTTTTGCATCTATGGTTGATTTATTTTGTAGAACGAATTCATTTTAATGTGTTAAACAGAAAAAGAAAATAATTCTGCTATGCTTAAATGGATCATGAATAGCTGAAAATTTCATTTGTTTCTTTACTACAAGACATGGGTATCTTTTAAACATGTTTATTACTGAATTGAATACCTTGCAAACCATTTACAAGTAGTTTCAAATTCATATCAAGTTGGTATCAGAGCTATGTTTTTGTTTCTTTGTATCAAAAGCAGTCAAATAAGCTATAGACAGAGCCTGAAACGAGCCAGGAAGCCTTCGAAATGCTCTTGTTATACAATTGCAAAGTAGATAAACGCTCTTTCA
>APFE030922756.1:6843-35514 GCA_000404065.3 Pinus taeda
TTAGAAGATCTACCAGGATAAGTAGACCCCCTGAACGATACTCTCCTTCATTATATTATGTATTGTTGACTGATTCTAGTGAACCAGAATGTTATGAAGAAGCAGTGCAGGTAGAAAGCAGGAAGAAGTGGGAGCAAGCCATGAAAGAAGAGATGGACTCCTTAGCACATAACTAGACTTGGGATTTAGTCAAGTTGCTTGTAGGTAAAACAGCATTGCAGAATAAATGGGTTTACAAGTTGATGGAAGAAGATGGAGGTAGAAAAAGGTATAAAGCTAGACTTGTGGTGAAAGGGTTTGCACAGAAAAAGGGTATAGACTTTGATGTAATATTTTCTCATGTTGTTAAAATGACTTCAATCATAACTATCTTAAGTCTAGTAGCAGCTGAAGATTTCCATATCGAGAAATTAGATGTAAAGACAGCCTTTCTCCATGGGGATTTGGAGGAAGAGATATATATGCAGCAGCCACAAGGATATGAGGTAAAAGGGAAGGAGAAACTAGTGCGTAGGTTGAAGAAGAGCTTGTATGGCTTAAAACAGGCTCCAAGGCAATGGTATTTAAATTTGACAGGTTTATGTTTGAACAAGGTTATACTAGATGTCACTCTGATCATTGTGCTTATCTCAAAAGGCAAAATCATGGCAGCTATATTATATTGTTATTGTATGTAGATGGCATGCTTGTTGCAGGTTCTAACATGCAAGAAATAAATGCGCTCAAAAGAAAATTGGCAAACTCATTTGCAATGAAGGATTTGGGTGCTGCAAAACAAATCCTTGGTATGAGAATAACTAGAGACGGGAAGAATCGCAAATTAACATTGTCTCAAAGCGAGTACATAGAAAAGGTTTAATATGCAAAATGAAAAACCAATTAGTATACCTTTGGCTAGCCATTTCAAAATAAGTAAGGAAGAGATTTCCAATACTCAGGAAGAAATGGCTCATATGTCTAAAGTTCCATATGCATCAGCAGTTGGAAGCTTAATGTATGCAATGATCAGCACAAGGCCTGATATTGCACATGTAGTGGGAGTTGTAAGCAGGTACATGAAAAATCTAGGAAATGAACATTGGATGGCAGTGGAGTGGATTCTCGTGTATTTGAGAGGTGCCACAAATCAAGCATTATGCTTTGGTGGTTCAAACATTGCTCTACAGGGATATGTTGATGCATATATGGTGGGTGATAGAGATAACAGGAGGAGCACAACAGGGTATGTGTTTACTGTAGGTGGAAAGCTGTCAGTTGGGTTTCAAAATTGCAAAGTGTTGTTGCACTCCCAACAATAGACGCAGAGTATGTTGTTGCTACAGAGGCTAGTAAAGAAATGATTCGGTTACAAAGGTTTCTGGATGAATTGGGTAAGAAGCAGGAATTGGGCAGGTTATACAGTGACAACCAGAGTGCCATACATCTTGCAAAGAACTCTGCATTTCATTCCAAGACTAAGCATATACAGCTCAAGTACTATTTCATACGATCAGTGTTGGAAGATGGATAGTTGAAGCTGGAAAAGATACACACTAGCCAGAATCCTATAGATATGTTAACAAAAATTGTAACCAGAGAGAAATTGAGAATCTGCTCAGTTTCAATTGGTCTTCAAGTATGATGAAGAAGATGAGAAACAGCTAGGTCCAAAGTGCAGTCATTGTTCAGCAAATGAAGCAACGGTGGAGTTGCTATAATCAATCTACAAGTGGGAGATTGTTGGGTGTGGAGCCTGATTATCTTCTGTATTCAAAGGTATCGTCACATTGGACCCTAGTTCGTAATGGGGCAGCAACGCCGCCCGTAAAATATTCGCTACAAGGGGGGTCCAAGGGGGATCTACAGGGAGGGGCTACGACATTTTGGGGGCCCCCCTTGTCGGGGGGATCGGGGGTAGCGCCCCCAAAGCTAAGAATAGATGTAAAATTGCCTTGTAAAATGTTGTAATTTCGTAGTCAATATGGGCCATTCATTAGGTGAAGATCTGACGGTAGAAGTTATGTTTAATTTAGGGTTTTTTGCCCTAGTAGGAAACCCCTCGCTATATATGAGGGAATTGTATTGCATCTATGTAGATCGGTATTCTGAGTGAGGAAGAGAGAGGAGATTGAGAGCAAAGAGGGAGTTACAATTGATCTGTTGTAGGTTGTATCTCTTCAGTTTAGTGGATAATATAAAAGGAAGGACTAGATATTTCTCCATGGACGTAGCCAAACTAGGTGAACCACATATATCTGTGTCTCTCTTGTTTTATGTGTTTTATGTGTTTATATTTCTGCAATATTTTATGTGTTCCATTTCTCTATAATATATAATTTTCTAACATTAAATTCCTTGATTTAAAACTACAAATTTCTTTAATGCATGAACTTCTTTTATTCAAATTATTGCAAGTATTCTTGTAGTGTTCAGAATTGTAAAAAAACACCAAATTTGATAGTAAATTTGATTTTGAAATTCCTACCTTAATGAAACCCTCTCGATTTGATTTTGGTTTTGAAATTCATACCTTAATAGAACCTTCTTCCATTTGGTTTTGAAATAGAGGAAAAAATGAATTTCATTTATGGATTTTCCAAATCGGGTTGTATTGGCTGAGAGAAGTTCATCAAAGAAAAAATTTTGGAACCTTCCTCACTAGTAGGTGACAAAATGGATTGCACATCACCACTTTGGATTGTGTATGGCATTTCCAAATTCAAGCCATAGAATGGAAATTCCTGAAACCTTAATCATGTAAATGGAAAAATGGATTGCACATTTATGACTCTTCCAAATCTGGGCCTTAGTCGGTGGGATAATTTTGACAACTAAAAACTCTCGGAGCCTTCCTCGAATGGACAAAATTAACCATTTATTGCTTTTCCATATATGTTCCATGGTGGAATAACTCTTAGGCATGAAAATTCTTGGAACCGTACATTGCTTGAGGTTAGTTGATGAGAATCGTTATAACAACAACTACCATGACCTAATCCTTATATTTTTCTTCTCGTTCATGGAAATTGGAGGAATTAAACCCTCATAAAATCCCTTCACAACCCCCATCTGAAATTTTGACTGGAGTCTCTGTGAATACGTTTCAAACTCTCTCTGTGAAGAGTTGACGTTCGAGTGTTGGTGTTTGTATTCATGGCATGAGTGTTTGCAACTATGGTGTTGGTTGTATTGTGTCACCTCCTTGGTGGTAGGAAGCATGGTCGAGAAGATGAAGGTTGCGAGGCTGGAGGAGGTGAAGGCCATGACGCTAAAGGAGATGAAGGCGATAGAGATGGCAGTGGCAATTGCAAAGGTCACACGCAAACTCAATAGATGTCACTTAATGGGAAAAACAACAAACGGACAAATGTTAAAAGGAGATGAAAAGGCTAGACAATGCCTAGCCTAACCAATTTCAAAAAGGGACACCTTCGGTGTAACTACGAAATATACTTATAATTATTTTGGATAGCACAAAAATTTATTTGCTTTTTGGAATGCCTGTGAGCTTAAAGAAGTTGTCATATTCATAATGGTGTCAGAATTCATGGTGACATGTATATTAGCTTACTAATATTGAAAAATGATAGATCACAATTGTCATTTCTCATATGATACTAGGTGTTAATGATTTGTATTTGAATATTAAGATAGTAAGGGGAGTTGCATAATCGTAATTCCATGTCTTAAGTTGAGGCAATCTAAAATTTATCTATATAGTTATTATAATGAATATGATGAGCTTATCATCTTTTTTTTTTATTCCTTTCTACTAGCTGCAAATTAAAGCAAGCAAATTGGCTAACAACATTGCACATTGGAGAAACAATATAGCACATTATATTTCCCACTAGATTGCATTAAGCCAATCAAACGAATTTATGTCAACTAAGTGGTTTGAACAAATTCCTAATTAAATTATTTACTAACCGAAATATATGAAGCACATAGAGCCTTTTTCATTTCCCCTTACACTTACACTTGTGATTCATGTCCCATGGAAGGCATCATTTATTGAAGCATCTTTAGCAAATTAGAGAGACCAAATAAAGCATAGAGCTCCAGTGAAGAGCTGAACCAAAATCATACTTTTCACTTGGATCTAAGGGTAAGGAAAGGGAATAAGTTTATTTCTTTAATTTTATTGGCCTATGATCCTAGTACAATGTCATTGATTGAGGAAAAAGTATAAGTAATGAGGCTCTTTCTAACATAGTATTACTTGTAGTTGTACTCTCGTAATAAGCCCTTGAAAATAGCATAATGCAATATGTCCTCTGTGTGCCATTATAAATGTCATCATTGAGTGTCACATATGTTACTACTATGAAATGTCATTGACTTAGGTTCCATCCAAATTTATGAGTTTAAAGTTACAAAGTTATAAATCTCAATAAAATTATACAAAAATTGGTCTCGCGAAAGAACAATGCAACTTTTCTCTCGAAGGACAATGCGGCTAGTCTATCTCTATTTCCCTTGCTTTAATACTACTTCTTCTAGGTTTAGATATTTTTTTTTGTATTAGCTTTTGAGTTGAATTGACATTGTCTCCACATATATGTATTCCTAAGTATCTAATTCCAAGATTTGGGACCTCCAATTACTTGCTTGACACTATGCCCATATTTATTTTCAACGAGCAATTTCCTCCATTCACCCTCTTCTCATTTTCAAAGTATTATGATTCTAATAGGTGTGGCATTTTAATGAGACAAAATCAAGTAGAAAGGTAGTGATGAAGAGGCCCCTATATTTAATGGATACATTCATCTTTGATGGTTTACTTCTAGTTATTCCTTTAGCACTTGATGTATAACGTAGACATGACACATCAACACAATGAACAAAACATAGCTTGTGCAAGGGAAAAGAAGTGGAAAAGAAAATTACCAATAATAATTTGTATGTCAAGTATGGCATTCTCTAGCTAGGTTTCTCAAAAAATAGTTGCAACTAGTAATATTTCATTGAACGAGAAAAGGTCTTCATTTTTGGTTAGTTAATAATATGCACTATTTCTCACCAGATAGAGAGTTGGATTTAATGTATAAATCCTTAATGAGAAAACCCTTTGACTTGAATGATCATTGGTTGCAAGTGGAAAAACATGTTGATGCTTCAATAATTAATTTTGGAATTCCCAATGAGGTAATGATTACGTGGTTCAACTTGAGAAGATCCTCCAAGCAAACAAGAGAGGGAGCATGCTTGGGGTACTCTAGATATAAATATAATGAAATACATGTCATTCCACGAAGGTGGGTTAGTCATGGAGATAACATGTGAAAATTTCAAGGGAAGTGATTGATTCTTATCTCTAAGTACTCTACTCTTAAATAAATGATATACAACATTCAAAGTAATTATACAACCTTCAAAATAAGTAAAACATAATAATCTTTGAATCATTATTTGTATACCACTAGAAGTCATGTAAACTATGAAACAAAAGGTATGTTATGTATACTAATTCATTAATAAATGTGATGATATCAAACCCAAGCCATTCAAGTTATGATAGCAAAAGGTATGCTTTGTATAGTGATTCTTTAATATAAGTGACAGTGTTAAATCTTCCTTTTGTCTTGGCTATTGTGTTGTAGAAATTAGGGAAAATACTATAAGCACAACACTCATATGAAATTTTACCCCTCCTAGTGAGAATAATGATTAATCTCCCTTCAAATATAGTACATCCTCTTTATAGAATTTGTTTTATCAACCTTATTGTTTGTGTTAGGTCCCTATACTACTAGTGTAACCTCTTATTGTTATTAGTGCAACCCCCTTATTGTATTATTGTGCCCATATAGTCCCCATGTTATCATTATCGTGCCCCATAGAATCCCACTATTGTTATTGTTGTGCCCCTACAATATTATTATTATGTAGGCTCTGATTGTATTGGGGCCCCTTAGACTCCTATATACAGAAAGGAGGTATTTTCATTTGTATAATTCAAGAATTATTGATTTGTGTGATGTAAAGGAGGTTTCACCCTCAAAGAGGCTTATTTTAAAGTTGTTGATCTATCTCTTCTTCTATTTTGTGAGTTGGTTTCATAACATTTGGTATCAGATCTTTGGATTATAGGGTTTCGCTACTCCAAACAAGTCATCATGGCATTTTTGCAATACATTTTTTCAATGATGTTTCAAAAGATGAAATTAAAAGCTATTTGAGCCAAAATTTGGATAAACCTTGGGTCCTAATTTCATATCTTCTCTCGTTATATTTTCAGAGATATGATCCAAGGAAGTTAGGGTTTTTGCAGGCTCCCGAATTACATCCCAAACAAGTGACCTTGGGAAAATTGTCATAACTTTCTCTCTGAGCATTGAATTTAAATTTCATAAGAAGTTACAGAAATAGGGAGGACTTTAGTTTTCTTTGTATCGTTTTCAAGTCCGAAGGTCGATACAGTGGCACGTGACACTTCGTATAATATCACTCTATTGAAAAAGTATATAATCAGGTCATCTTGGGAGATTGGGCATAACTCTTTCTTGGAGAATACAATTTTGATAAGACTGGTGGCATTGGAAAGAGGATGCAGAGGGATACCAAAGATCATAATCTCAAACTTTGGAGATCCAAAATTTTAGAGATACAATATATTCAAGATCGAGCTCCTAAAAGCAAGAAAAAGAATGTCTCGAATCAAGAAAATAGAAACACCTAGTAAGAAAAATTGGAGGGATGATTTGAAGAATGTGATCGAAGATATGATCAATAAGAAAAATGGTGTAGAAGAAAAATTGAATGGAAACATGGAATATTTGAAGAAAGACATGGAAGGTTTGAAGGAAGGGGGGATAAAGTCACTACAATAAAGGCTTCCTAATGTCGAAAAGGTGGTAGAGGAAACTCATGATAAGAACAAAAGAAATGTTAATCATGATTTCATAGACTCTAACATTGGATTTAAGACCCACCATATTCCAAATATAGATATGAGGAAATTTGATGGCAAGGATCCAGTAACTTGGATACTACAGATGGAGCATTGTTTTGATCTACATGATATGTAACCGCCACAAAAGGTATGCATTACATCTTTATATTTAGAACCGAATCAGTTTGTATGGTATAGAGAGATTTGTTCTCATAAACCACTTGTCACCTGGTCAATTTTCATGGAGGAAATGATAGAACATTATGAGGATACAAAGAGAAACACCTTCTTTAGCCCATTGATAAATCTCAAACAAAAGGGTTCAATGGCAGAGCATATTGAGGACTTCCAAAAATTGAATATAAGGGTAAATGATATTCCAGAGAAGCATAGGATTGAAGTCTTCATAGGGACTTTAAATGATAACATCCAACATGAGGTTCACCTTTGGGAACCCGATTCATTGGAGAAGGCATACAGGTTGGCAAGAAAAATTAAAAGAGAAATTATGGCAACAAGGAAGCCTACCACTCATAAATATAAAGATGGAAGTGTTGTTTCTCCCAACATTTCACCACCTACAAGGCTGACACCAAAACAATTGGAAGAAAAAAGAGCAAAATGGCTTTGTTACAACTATGATAGAAAATATACTAAAGGTCATAAGTGTGCTAAGAAAAATTAATTTACATAGATGGGGAAGAGAAGCAAGAAAAGGAACAATAAACGTCAAAAGAAGAGGATATACACCAGGAACCAATCCCAGAGAAAGAAGAAATGAATTTGACCATATCTTGTAATGCATTGACAGGAATTACCACTCCTTAAACTCTCAAGATAGAAGGGAATATCATGAAGAAAAATGTAATAGTGTTGATTGATTCGGGTAGTACCCATAATTTTATTCATTGTAAGATAGACAAGGAATTGAATTGCTTCCTATATCCAGCACCAGAGTGTCAAGTAATGGTTGCAAATGGAGGAACCATAAATTACTCTGGAAAGTGCCATAATATCAAGCTATCCATGGGATAATATGTAATGAATAGTTTAATTCTTTCCATTCCGATGGGTGGTGTTGATATTGTACTAAGAGTCTAATGGCTACAATCTTTGGGTAAGATAGCTTTTAATTTTCAAGAACTTTTCTTGAATTTTTCTTGGGAAGGAAAGGAAGTTGAATTAAGGGATATCGCAAGGAAACCGAGAAAGATAATCATCTCTAATAGCATGATAAATATTCTAAATAAAGAAAAAGAGGTTGTAATCACACAATTATGTTCACTAGAGGTTGCCACATCGAAATCATCTATTTCTCCAGATCTCCAAAAAGTTTTGGACAATCATTCCAAGTTATTTGAGACTCCCAAAGGCCTCCCACATATTCGTGATCATGATCATGATATTAATTTTATTCTAGGAAGTGTTCACCCAAACATCAGGCCTTACAGATATCCATATGCCCAAAAGAGTGAAATTAAACGTATGGTTACAGAAATGCTAGGGGTTGGTATAATTCAACCTAGTCAAATTTCTTTCTCTGCTCCAGTGGTATTGGTACACAAGAAGGATGGATCATGGCACATGTCTCCAGATATAGGAAGTTCAACAAGCTTACTATTAAAAATAAATTTCTCATTCATGTCATTGATGAATTATTGGATGAATTACATGGAGAAATTTACTTCACCAATTCGGATCTTCATTCAAGATATCATTAAATCATAATTAAGATAGAAGACTTTCCAAAAACAAAATTTAGAACTCATGAGGTTCATAATGAATTTTTGGTCATGCCTTTTGGCCTTACCAATGTGCCTTCTACATTTCAAGGTTTAATGAATTCCATTTTCAAACCCTTCCTTAGAAAGTTTGTGTTAGTATTTTTTGATGATATACTAATCTACAACAAGTCTTTTAAGGATCATGTTCAACATGTTCACACGGTGCTCAAACTATCAGAGGAGGTTTCAATGGATTTGATCATAGGTTTAGCCAAGTCTGAAGGAAAGAGTGTCATCATGGTGGTAGTTGATAGACTTACCAAGTATGCACAATTTTGTGCATTATCTCATCCATTTAAAGCCAATACAATTTCTACTGCATTTATGGAAATAATTCAAAAGCTACATGGAAACCCAAAGATTATTGTAAGTGACAGAGATCCCATTTTCATTGGAAATTTTTGGACAAAAATATTTTCTTGTCTGGGTAGCCAGTTAGCTCATAGCTCATCTTATCATCCTCAATCTAATGGGAAAACTGAGATAGTGAACAAATGTTTGGAAGGATATATTCGGTGTTGTGTATTTGATAAACAGACACAATGGGTCAAGTGGTTGTCTCTAGTTGAATGGTGGTATAACACTTCCTTCCATACTGCATCAAAAATGACCCCATTTATGGAACTGTATGGATATCATCCATCGTCAATCACATAATATTTAAAAGAAAATTCTAAGGTTCAAGCAGTTGAAGATCACATCAAGCATCAACAATAAGTTCTCAAACTCTTAAAGGATAACCTCACTTTAGCGCAGAATAGAATGAAACAACAGGAAGATCAACATTGCAATGAAAGACGTTTTGATGTAGGTGACTGGGTATTTATACGACTACAACCATACAAACAAATATCCCTCAAGCAAGCTAAGAAGGATAATAAATTATCACCAAAGTATTATGGTCCGTACAAGGTGTTACAACTATGGCATACAAATTGGAGCTTCCTGCATCTTCCCGAGTGCACCCATTTTTCCATGTTTCATGATTAAATAAGGTTATAGGTGAGAAGGTCCCAGTTCAAACAATATTGCCAGAACTTGACGAGGAAGGAAAAATCATAATGGAACCTGAAGCAGTCACAGAAACAAGAAATCAACAACTACGAAATCGATCAATTTCAGAGTATCTCATCAAGTGGAAGAACTTACCCGCTGAAGATTCCACATGGGAGATGAGAATTTTATACAGAAGCATCCATAACTACTCAAGCGTTGAGGACAACACTTTTTGAAGGAGAGGGGCATGTTAGGTCCCTATACTACTAGTGTAAGCCCTTATTGTTATTAGTACAACCCCTATATTATTGTGCCCATATAGTCCCCATGTTGTTATTGTTGTGCCCATAGAAGCTCACTATCGTTATTGTTGTTCCCATACAATATTATTATTATGTAGGCTTTGATTGTATTGGGACCCCTTAGACTCCTATATATAGAAAGAAGGTATTTTCATTTGTATCATTCAAGAATTGTTCATTTGTGTGATGTAAAGGAGGTTTCCTCCTCGAAGAGGCTTATTTTTAAGTCATTGATCTATCTCTTCTTCTATTTTGTGAGCTGGTTTCATAGCAGTTTGCATATATCATTTATAGACTTACATACATTCTTTCATGCAAGAGTTAAGAGCTCTCAATAAACACTAGAAGCATCAAATATTTTATAACCGAATAGCATATCTAAACACATATCTAAATTTATTTCTAACACATCTTGAAGGTAGTGCTAACATATCTTAAACATAATTGTGAAGGTGGTGCCAAGGATATGTGAAACATAGCTGGGAATCTATGAAGGACAGTTATAATTTTTGCATGTTAAACCATTAAAGTTAGAAATAATGTTAAAATAATTTGTAGCATTCACTAATTTCAAAAAATTCTAACATATTTTGAGTTGGTAATATCTAGGCTAACCTATAATCTTCATGGAAAATTTATCATTAAGCCTCAAAATGAGGCTAAATAAGAGGATAAAATATTTGATTAGTGGATGTAAAGTAATTGATAGCTTTGAACTGCATAAATAAAGTGGTCTAGACACATTCAAGTGACAACCTAGGCTAATGAGTTAAAAAGGATTTTCAATTCCATGCAAAAAGAATTGAAATGACAGTGAATTTATTAATATAGTTTATGTAGCTTAAAATATGGGTACTAATAAGAATGATCATATGATATTGTATAATATCACTATAATGTTTTGCTTGTCATTTTGATGTAACATCATTGTCATACTAGTTTTATTTATTGGAAGAGTAAGACCACTTACATTTATTTAATACATGTATCTATGTAATTAATAAGAGATGTAATTGATACCATGATGCCCCTATGGTTTTCATTCTCATTTTTTTCACTTAGAGGTTCAACCTTCTTTTCCATATTTGTCAATAATCTTCTTTCTTATCATTATGACCTATCAATAAGCATGTGGGGGTCATACCTTTTATTGAATATGGGGTCCTCTTATTGTACAAGGAAATAACCACCTTATTGAAGTAAACCCCGGGCTAAAATAAGTATATAGAATGGGAAACATTTGGACTTGAATCTAAGACCTCCCAATGTCACAAATTGTCTAAAGTGACATCAAAACATGTTCAGTAATAACTAGAAAAGAATGAAAATTGAATAAGAGTACAAATTTTTAAGACAATAAAAATTATTTCTAAATAATAAATATGATATATTTGACTATTTATTATCAACAAGAATAATATAGTTTATCCTTAGTGACAATGAGGCACGCCATGGAGAGGATATCCTTGATGTTAACATGGGCTCCCTTCCAACTATTCCATATGTATGATTTCATAGTCACTACAAATTTGCAATGCAAGAATCTGTTTGGGTTTGGGGTTTGTGTTCAAACTCTAAGCACATGGATTGAATGACACTTTCATGCAAGGTGTGTGTTGTCGTTCAAACTAGATTTGGGAGGGAGGAGGATGTGTTTTCTAATTAAAACTAAAATTGAGATGGAAGGAGATGCATGTTATTGTAATACTATATTTGAGAGGGGAGAGGATGTGAAAAGAAAACCAATAATCAATAGGAGGTGATAGCAATAATGGGAGAATCCCAAAGGCTTCTTTTAATTGATTAAACATAGGAATCCTTAATATTGAAATCAAATGCCTCATTCTTTTTTGGAAACTGAGCATTGTATGTTGATTTCCTCCACTTATCAATCTCATACTCTATAATACATGAACACATAACTCAATCCATCCAAATATACTGGCATTTTTGTCCATTATATATGCAACAATGAAAACTTACTTTTGTTTATTGTTTATGCATACTTTTTCATATATGTGCACAAAATTTGTGTAAGAAGTATTATACTTCCCATCACATTGTCAATAATATGGTGTTTAACATGAAATTCAATGCAATTGTGCCTTTCTCATTCGATACTCATGTTGCTTCATTTATACATACATCATGATTACCTACAAGTATCATAGAAATTATCTCACGGTTACATGATTGTGCTTTTAGTGACGAAACTACCATCCATCCATGGCCTCCATTATTATCACACTTAATATGCCAGCATGCTTTTTGTAGATTGTTGGACTCATTTTGCTAACAAATCTACTTGAAATTTGCATATGCTTAATTATAAGAACTCAAACTTGCCTCTAAATAATGCCTGTGATTTAGCTTCTTATATTCAACTACTTGTCACAAATATGTTGCCACTACATTCAAAGATGTACCAAGAATAAACAAATAAATCAAAACCCTAGGGTTTACTTCTTCCATCTCATAAGTCCTTTGAAGTATGAGACATATATAACATACTATGTTTGTTCAATAATGTGTTCTTTTGGAGACCTAAATTATAAAGGGTGATGAAATTTAGGAAGAGATTGATTGTCAAACTATTTCAATTTGGTCCTCCATAGTCATTTAATACTTTGATGTGGGAGATAAGAATGGTATTGGAAGAGAATTTCAACAATGGCATGTCAAGAAAGAAGGCAATGAATAGCAAAGCTCCCATGAATTTTGGGTCAACAATCAACAAGTGTTTATGTACTCGATCACTACCACCAACAATGAACAACCTACACACAAGCAATGAGCATTCTAACACAAATGGTGGCTAGTTCAATGACCACAAACCTATCTAGCACAAATATTTTTGGTTGGTGATTCAATTTAGGGATATTAGGTCCAAGAAATGTAGTACATAGGCAAAATCTGACACCTCTACGACCTCACAAGCTACCTTTTCAATATGTTATAGTTGTGCTTCAAATTTTGTATAATGCCATCTATGGTTTTGATGCATTTCCAAATGGTGTCTTTGATCCCTCCCAATTGCACCAACATGCAATAACCACTGATTTCACCATTATATAGTCTTTCATTGTATGCGTGTGTTAATTCCACCACTATAAAATATTTCATATTATGTAGTTGTGTACAAACACGACACACAATGTATGTGTGTACATATAGTTCATCCATATTTAATACTATATATGTTTATACATATAATAAGGTCATAATTAGCCTTAATTTTTTAGCAAGATTGATTGCACACCTTAGGAAAAGTTTTTTTGGTTCAAACCCCATTGAACTGTAATTCCCTTGCATTAGCATTTTTCTTAGCAAGCCTGCTATCACATTCTAGGTTAAATATATGCAGAATGCAAGAGTAATGAGAAATGACAATCATCAACATGCCACATTAGAAATTATTATGTTTAAAGTTAAAATCTAGCTATATAATAAATTTTATGACAATTTGTATTGAGATATTGTTATTTCTCTATTAAATTTTGTAAAATACACATTCACATTTTTTTAATTTTATTTATTTGATTTTACTTTGAAACTTTAGTTTCTTGCTTTTGTTGAAAAGAAAAACTCTACTCTAAATTCAGTATATGGTGTATTGTAATATTTTGTTTCCCATCCCTATTATGGAATTATTGTTAGTTGTAATTAGTAAGTAATTGGTAAGTGGTAAGTAATTTGAAATGTTTTTATATAGAGAATGTTAAATGTGTTGATTTTAACCAAACATTTCTTAAAGTAAATCCTTCATGTTTGTTGTTAGAGTGTAGCCACATATCTCGTGATTACTTCTACTAGTGAGTGTCTTAAATTTTTGTTGGAGGTCTATTTCGAAACGAAAAACTATTATGGTCTTTCACTATACCAACTTTTGCAACTCGTTCTAGGCAAATTCTCTAATGGAGGTGATTTATGAGTTTGTTATGAGGTTTGTTGGGTACAACATCATGCCTTATAGATCAAGGTTGCAAAATACTTTTGTTAGGTAAAATTGACTCGAGTTTGAGTCAAGGTTGACCTAGTTAAACAGTAGTGGTTTTGGGCACATGGTATGGTGTACCCATGGTATTATGGTCTGTGGTATTGCATGTAATGGATCCTATAAAAGGTTGGGAATACTTTATTGTAATGTAGGCCTGGAGGTGAGCGGTGAAGGCTTACTTGGACGGATTGGCCAGGGTTTTTCCCCGGATTTGGGGTTTTCCCGGATAAACGTTTGTGTTTATGTGTTTATGGTTATTGTTGGTTATTTTTCATCTCGGTATATCTCAGTATTAATTTATGTTCTCTAAATAAATTTCTTAACAATTGGTATCAGAGTTAAGTTGGTTTCAGAAGGATGTTTTTTGTTTCCAAGGGTTTGTATTAGCCTAGTAGATAGAGAGATAATTGAGTTTTTCTTGCAAATTTGGATCAAAAGCCATAGATTGTGAAGCAAGGATACACACTATTGGGTCATGAGAGATTCAATGCATGAGGAGGATATGTGCACCTGGATTAATTAATTTATGAACCATGTACCTAAAAAGAACACCTAGATAACTAGCGGTTACAGCGGATGGTGACCCATGTAATTCAATAGATGGGTTCTTTTTATATGGACATTGATGCCATATGTACAAAGACAGCAATAAGGATAAACAAAAAAAAATATTATAATGGAGTGAAATTTTTAATTTGCATGTAAATGAGCATACTGTTTTAAGACCTGGTAAGGCATGTGTACCCCTGGGTAATTACCATAAAGTCTAGGTTAGAACTAGGTAATAGAGGGATGTCTGGTTAACAAATCCCGGGTAAAAAATTTGAAGGGGGTAAGGGCTAGAGTGAGAAAGATTGTCTCACTTAACAGGTTTTCGCTGGATTTAGTCAAGGAACCCCAAGTCAAGTTTAAGGGGGGAATTGTTAGGTAAAATTGACTCGAGGTTTGAGTCAAGGTTGACCTGGTTAAATAGTAGTGGTTTTGGGCACATGATATAGTGTATATATGGTATTATTGTCTATGGTATTACATGTAATGGATCCTATAAAAGTTTAGGAATACTTCATTGTAATGTAGGCCTGGAGTTGAGTGGTGAAGGCTGTCACTTGGCTGAATTGGCTAGGATTTTGGCCAATGCTAATGAGATCTCATTGGGTTGGGTTTTTCCCTAGATTTGGTGTTTTCCTGAATAAAATTTTGTGTTTATGTGTTCATGGTTGTTGTTGGTTATTTTTCATCTCAATATATCTCAGTATTAATTTATGTTCTCTGAATAAATTTCTTAACAACTTTTGTTTTCAAGGAAGGTCAACATGAGGAGCCATTATGGGAAGTAAACCCTATCATTGGTGATGAATTTTTTTGTGTCCATAACACTTCTTAAGACACCTATAGGTATTTATACCCTTTCTTTTATTTTGTTAACAGTTAGATGAGTTCAATATTTGGTATGTCACTTAATGATTTTCTATGTCTATGATTAATGATGACTACACTAGAATGTGTTGGGTATATCTATTTAAGAACAAATATGAATCTTTCAAAACTTCCAAAAAACTTATGCATGGATTGAAAACAATACAAAATCTCATATTGAACTTGCAATGTCAAATAAGAATATTGATGTTAAATGAACAAATAGAAAGTCACGGAGCGGGAATGGAAAATTTGAGTCAAGCTCTCCTAAGTTTCGAAACGATGACCTCACAGATGGGCAGGGGCTTTACTCTAAAGTCCAACGAAGGCCTGCAGCCGGCTTCTTCCAGTCAGCCATCTTTGGCGTCGTCCTCTATGTCTCACAGACGCTTTCCCGGCACCACGCTCTCTATAAGAGTTGCAACTTCCACGGCATCCAAGTTTTCTACATTGAAGCCTCTGGGTGACCAAGTCTTGTCCAAGCCTAAACAGGTGAAGTGCAAAACCCAAGGAGGTATCTGGCTACCCTCCTCATCTCAGACAAGACCTGAAGGGCGTGAGGAAGTGGCTTTTGGCAATACCAGGATTGTTGGCAAGACACAGCGTCCGTTCTCTGCTCAGCAGCTTACGGCCCCCCGGCAACTATGGCAGACTTCAACCCTAGGTCGGACTCGAACTCAGGAGGCGAACCCAGCGGGGGTCTTGCTCGGTGACTGCACAGTCTGTCGGACTTGGTTTTCACTTGCACACGGCTAGCTGCGAGGCGAACTGCGGAGAGCCCAGGAGGGGCTTAGCGCTTTGGAGAAGGTTTCTAGTCGGATTCCCCCCCATCTTTCGAAACCCGGATGTTGGGAAGTTGGCCCCTATTTTCTACAAGAGGTCACTGCTTTTATGAACCCTGTGTCAGCGGGCGACATGCCCCTGTGCCCCCCCTTGCACAGGCCTAAACTTTCAGCTTTCAAGAGTATTATTTGGCCCAACATACTCTGTTCGAACTGACCTATGGCGACGAATGCTCTTCCTCCTGCAGCTCGGATAATCTCTGTTTCCAAAGAAGATGTTGCCTCCTCACTCTAGAAGGTTCAGACTGGTCATGGGAACCAAGTAAGCCCAAACTGTTTTCAAATATTTCTAAAAACTCTTGTTGGGGCTTCTAGTGTACTCTAGGTCAAAAACACAAACAAAGTGCTTCATCTGAAGCAAAGTATCATGGGGAAACACAGATACCCTGTCTAAACACAGATTTTGATATTCGAAGGCAAAATACTACAGGACCACCAACCCCTGAAGGAGTATCACATCCATACTGATTCCACCATTATACTCAACCTGAGATTACGTGGAGGGGCTGCAACCAAGGGCAGAACAGGGCTGGGAGGCAGCACACAGTTAGGTTTAGGATCAAAACAGAAGCAACCTTATGAGGTTCTATCATTCATAAACATTCTTCAGGGGAAAAAGACAACCTCTAAGCCATCCAAATAGACAGGAAACGCTCCAAACCCATATATAGTGGAGCAGTTGAACAACAACTCGGAATTAAATATTGATACGCCATAATCTGATCAGCAATGTGCCTCCCTTGAATCTCTAGCAATTATTTGTTGATTTAATTGTTTCTGGACTAAAACAATAGAGCTCTTCCATTGGATTTTAACAAACTAGTCATTATATTGTGACATCCACCTCTGCTCAAAAGGATTTTTTGTTGTAAAATTCCCATCCCCTGAAGCTAGAGACAAAATTTTACAGGAAGGACCATGGTTTTGGGGTTCAACCAGTCTGTTTACCACCCCCTAGTTCCCCAATTTCAACGCAAGCACCATGGTTGTCTCCAGAATGCCAGTCTGGGTCCAATTGCACAACCTCCCCCTTCATTTCTGGGAGGACAGAGTTCTAGCTGGTATTGGCAATAGCCTTGGACAGTTCATTAAAAAGGATTCCCAAAGAATAGAGGAAAGGATTTTCACCTTCGCACGCATATGTGTAGAGGTAGACCTCAACAAAGGACTTCCGGACAGCATCCGATTAATTCAGAACCAGCGAATTTGGACACAGAGCTTGGATTACGAGAACACATCTTTCAGATGCCAAAATTGTAGACAAATAGGGCATCTACACAATGTGTGCCTAGAAGCCAAAAAGGATACCAGAAGGAAAAAGAACATAGGGAAAAAACCTAAAGGCTGGCAATACCCCCCACTTGAACCTGAAGAGAAGGAGGAAGAAGCTCTGGATGAACAATCCCCACAAGAGGAAATTCAGGATCCTATGGAACCTAACACACAAGGGGGATCTCCACAAGACCAATCAGATGTCAAGAATCACAAGGTACAAGCCGACTTGATCCCTGATGAAGGGGACATCAGTGGGAATAAGCACTTCCATACATCAAATAACTCAGAGTCTGACAAGGACAACACCAAATTGGAGGCAGGAAACCATATTGCTCTTGTCTCCTTGACGCCATCCCAAGGGGAATGGAACGAGGTAGAGAAAAAGAAGGGGCGGAAAGCTTAGCTTCCCCCACCATGTACATTATCTTGTTTTGTTTTTTTCTGCATGTCTCTGCTTATCATTGGTATCTGACTTAATGATGCTTCTCCTAGCCAGTACAACATGTAATTTTGTTATTCATATAATCAAAATTACGCTTTTTTCTCTGGAAAAAAAAATACAAAGTCTCATATTGGCTCTATTTTTACTGATAATGGAAAAGAATATACTTCAGATGAATTTGAAACTATCTTCGGTAGCATGGGATAAAACATCAAACAATTGTGCCTTATAATCCTCAAAAGTATAGTGTAGTCGAAAGAATGAACATGACCATCTTAAATATGGTATGTTCAATGATGTTTTAAAAATTGTAAAGATGTTCTGGGTTGATTTGGTTCTATTTGCAATTTATATTAAAAATAGATGTCCATCTCATGATTTTAGAAACAATACTCCCTATGAAATGTGGTATGGCCACATTCCTTTGATGAGTCATCTCATGCTTTTTGGTTCCACCTATTATGCCTTGATAGCTAAGGAACGGAGAAACAATCTTGGTGCAAGGATTCAAAATGTATCTTCTTGGGGTACTTGAATACCTCCAAAGAATATCGTCTCTATGATGAAGTAAATAAGAAGTTTATATTGTCTAGATATGTGATATTTTCTTGAATCTTCCAAGACTGGAAATGTTGTTGAGCGACAACTTGATCGCATGGACAAATTCGAGCATACAAAATCTTTTCAGGAATTTGATAATGAGATTCCATATCTTGAAGAGAGGGTCCCTATACTGGATAAATATGTGGAATCTCCTTCTCAAGCACTCTCTCTTTCTCATGAAGCTCCAACCACTAATCAAGAAGACACTTTGAGTGATGTGATTGAGATAATTGGAAGGATAAATCTTGATTACAGCGCCATCTCAGTCAACTGAATAGTCTATGACATCTCATAAAGGTCCTCCAAAATGGCTCACTAAGACACTTGAAAGTGTTCATCCTAATGAGGTTGGAAAAATAAGAAAAAGAAGCTCTAGTAGACAAAATGGAGGTGATGTAGATGATTCTGTCTCAACTATTGATATGGATGTTTCTTATTATTGTGAACCAAATTTATCTATATATTTAAAACCAACTTATTTTAAAGAAGTTGTTTCTCATAATGAATGGAAAGAAGTAATCAGAAAGAGTGTGATGCTCTGATAAACAATGGAACCTAGAAGTTAGTGGACCCTCCATTAGGAACCAAACCGATTGGCTAAAAGTGCGTCTTTAAGAACAATTATAAGGTAGATAGATCGCTTTATAAGCATAAAGCTAGGATAATATGGGGTGGATTAGGAGGAGACTTTTGCCCCCACAGAAAAATAGACTACCATCCAAACCCTCTTTGCCTTGGAAACTCATAATGGATGGAAATTCCATCAAATCTGAGAAAAAAAGAAAAAAACAAACAAACAAACAAACAAAACAAAACAAACAAAACAAACAAAAACAAAAAAACAAACAAAAACAAAAACAAAAAACAAAAAACAAAAACAAAAAACAAAAAACAAAAAACAAAAACAAAACCAAAACCAAAACAAAAACAAAAACAAAACAAAACAAAACAAAACAAAAAACAAAAACAAAAACAAAAACAAAACAAAACAAAAAAACAAAAACACAAAAAACAAACAAACAAACAAACAAAACAAAAACAAAACAAACAAACAAACAAAAACAACAACCAAAACCAAACAAAAAAAACAAACAAACAAACCAAACAAAACAAGAAACAAAAACAAAACAAAAAACCAACCAAGAAACAAAAACACAAAAAATAAATAATATATATATATATAATAAAATAATAATAATAATAATAAATAATAATAAATTAATATATATATATATATATATTATATATATATATTAAAAATAAAAATAAATAATAATAAATAAAAAAAAAAAATTAATTAAATTAAATTAAAATAATTAAATTAAAAATTAAATAAATTAAAATTAAAAATAAAATAAAATAAAATAAATATAAATAATAATAATAAATAATAAATAATAAATAATAAATAAATTTAAAAAATAAATAAATAATAAATATATATATATATATATATATATATATATTATAAATATAAATAAAAATATATAAATAAGTATATAAAAGACGAATAAATAATAATAATAATAATAATAGATAAATTAAAATTAAATAAATAAATTAAAATTAAAAAATTAAAATTAAAAATAATTAATTAATTAATTAATTAAAAATAAATAAATAAATTGTATGTCTCAATCAGAAGGTTTTTTTGTGAAGGGACAAGAGCACAAAGTATGCAAACTTATAAAATCTTTATATGGCTTCAAGCAAACACCGTCATCCTGGTATAAGAAATTGACTGAGCATCTTCTGAAACTAAATTTCAAACACTATGATCTTGATAATGCAACTTTGTTTGTCAAGAAAGTTGGAAAAATTGTTGTATATCTTGTGGTATGTCTAGATGATCTTATGATGATAGGGAACAATGAAAATTACATTGCATCCATAAAGAAATAATTGAAGAGAGTTATTGAGATGACAGATTTCGGATATGTTTACTATTATCTGGGTATTGAAGTAATCCAAAATCAGATGTTTATATTCCTTTCTTAAAATAAGTACATTGGATATTTGTTGGAAAATATTGGCATAGTTGAATGTAATCCTTTTTCCACTCCAATGGAACAATATTTAAAGCTCACATCCAAAGAAGGAAATGAATTTGAGGATGCAACAAAGTATAGACAACTCGTAAGAGGTCTTAACTACCTTACTAGTACCACAAAAGACATTTCATTTGATGTTGGAATCCTCTTCAGGTTTATGCAAAAGCCTTGTGAGGGTCATTGGTCTGCTACAAAAAGAGTTCTAAGGTATTTTATCGGAACTCAAGAATTTGGACTCAAGTATACACCAGTGGATGACTTCAGCTTGATTGGATAATATGATTTAGATTTTGATGGAGATAAAGAAAATGGAGTATCTACTTCAAGTTATGCTATGAGTCTTGGATTGGGAGTTGTCTCATAGAGGTCATGCAAACAATCAATTCTAGTAGATTCCACAATAGAGGAAAAATATATGGTCGTTGCAGAAGCAACGAAGGAAATTGTGTGGCTTGGGAAAACTCTTGAAGAATTGCAAGAGAAATAAGTGCATTCTACTCCTCTTTTGATTGAAAATGCTTCTACAACAGAAGTGGCCAATAACCCAAAGTTCCATGATTGAAATAAGCATATCAATACAAAGTATCACTTGATTCGACATCATGTTGAGGACAAGACTATTCACCTACGTCATTGTTCCACAAATGAGCAGATTGAAAACATCTTCACAAAAGCACTTGGAAGAGAAAAGTTTGAAAGATTAAGAATGATGCTTGGACTCATCAACATCCCTTTATATTAAGCGGGGGGGTATTGACACCTAATCATTAAGGATTGGGAAAACATTGTAAATATTGTAAATATTGCAAATATGAAAATGAGAAGGTGAAGATACATTAGAATATGAATTCCAAGAGTACCCCTCTCCAATGTATATATTAATAAATCTTCATAATAGAAAATTAACATTCATCAGACCATTCTTCCTAATTCTAGTCAATGTGCTTGACATAAGGATAACATCCCTAATTCTAGTAATAGCACAGGACATGGGAGGAATATTTTTCCATGAAAACATTATTCCTAATTCTGGTCAAATTGACATAGGCATAACATCCCTAATTTTGTATACATTAAATTTCTAAATATAAAGGTAAATCTCATTGATAGCATCTTTATCTAGGTCAATACGCTTTAGCTACATCAACATCAACATCAATATACACCACAACCCAGTTTAGCTCTCCTAATAGTGGTATTTACTTAGCTAGTCACCATGATCCAGTGGGCACCTCACCTCATGGTACTCTGACTAGTTCAGGGTTTTCATGCCCCATGGTCAAACCCTAAGGAAACACATGTACCAAATCCAAAGGCTTCTCTCTAGGTCATGATGTTGAATAAGCACCCACTCCATGAGATTTTGGGCCTTAGAGACCATTCCTTTCAAGAATGTGTGTCCCTAATGCCATCTTACCAACAGTCAAGGTCATGCTCCTATTGTCACTAACAGTCCAAGCCATACCCTTTTCTCCCATACATCAACAGTCCAAGTCATACTCCTATTATCACCAACAGTCTCATCCATACTCATGTCATCCATCCATCAATAGTCTAGGTCCTGCTCCTATTATCACCAATAACCAGAGCCATAACCCTATTGTCCATCCATTAACAGCCTAAGTCATGCTCATGTTGTCACTAACAATTTGATCCATACCCCTATTGTTCATTCGTCAGCAACATTTTTCACACTCTTATTATCATCAATAGTCGGAGACACACCCTTGTTGTCCATCCATGAATAGTTTGGGTCATGCTCATGTTGTTACCAACAGTATGATCCATACCTATGGTGTCCACCCATCAACAGCCCAAGTCATGTTCCTGTTTTCACTAACATTCCAAGCCATACCCATGTTGTCCATCCATCAACAATCTAGTTCATGCTCCTTTTGTGACCAAAATTTTGAGCCATACCCTTGTTTTCCATCCATCAACAAACCAGGTCATGCTCCTATTGTCAACAATGGTCTGAGCCATATGATTGTTGTTAATCCGTCAACAATCCAAGTCATGCTCCTGTTCTCACCAATAATCTGAGCCATACCCTTGTTTTCCATCCATCAACAGTACAAGTCATGCTCTTGTTGTTACTAACAGTCCAAGCCATACCCTTATTTTCCATCCAGCAATAGTTTGGGTCATGTTCTTCTTGTTACCAAGAGTGTAATCCATACCCCTTTTGATGTCACATTAATGCTTCCTCTCACTTGATAGAGGATTTCTCTACTAATCCAAGCTTGTCTCTGAAGTATACAAACTTCACCTGAGATAGAGACTTTGTGAGAATGTCAATCGTCTACTCATTAGTGGAGATATACTAGAGCCTCACTAATCCCTTCTATACCATATCATGAATTGAGTGGTACTTGATACCAATTTTCTTCGACCTCCATGTAGATTTGACTGTCACAAAATATCATGGTTGATTCCAACACCTACTCAAACATTCTGGAAAGAAATTTCTAAAGCCAAATTGTTTCACAACAAATTGCACAAGCTGCGATATATTCAGCTTCAGCAGTAATAAGTGCCATAGAAGATTGTTTCTTGCTCATCCAAGAAACCATTGTTGATCCCAATTGAAAACATATGCTAGATGTACTCTTTCCATCGACAACACTTTCAACCCAATCAGATTCAAAGTATTCCAATAACCTAAGTTCATTTCCAAGTTAATTAAAGAACCAATCAGTTGTTTATCATCATCAAACTTTTGTAAAGAAGATTTCATCAAGTTTCATCAATTCAATATCACATTCAATGGCCAGCTCCCTCTTAATTTGAGACATATTTTACTTTGATCATTTCAAGATCCCTCTGAAGCCAACATAAGTTTTTCCATTTGCCCCTTCTTCAATATAGCATATCATAGTTGCTTCATGTGAGTCCTTATGGCCCTCTTAAAGTATGATACTTACTCAAAATCTTAGCAACTGGAGCAAAACATGATCTCCCTCTTACACGAAGAATCTTATATTCTCTCATCTCTAGTCACAGACAGGTATATTTCAAATTTGTTTATCTTTCTGCTCCCTCTTAAGCTCATATCTTCAAATCTCGATTCTGGAATAGATCCTTTTCTCATGGGATTTGCTTCATTCTTCCACTTCTTCTCCCTTTGTTGCAAGAGCCATTACCTATAATACTCATTACCTTTTGAGGAGAATGTTAGCTCCCAGGGAATTTGAGACATAAGTCTTTGTCAGATACCTTTGGTATATTAGAATATTATGATGCAAGTCTTCAGACTTCTTACTAAGTTTTTCTTATGATGACAAGAGATCATCTAAGTATACTTAAAATAAGATTGTAGTGATGATGCATAACACCCATTCCAACTTAGTTCTCCCGTTATAGTATTTTATGCATGGAAACCTTTATCAAGCTTGACTTCATTGCAAATGCATCTAGGATTTTGATTAGAATAAGGTATCA
Source organism: Pinus taeda (assembly GCA_000404065.3). Taxonomy (NCBI): domain Eukaryota; kingdom Viridiplantae; phylum Streptophyta; class Pinopsida; order Pinales; family Pinaceae; genus Pinus; species Pinus taeda. The sequence continues at coordinate 30,870 of APFE030922756.1, forward strand.
AGGAATCTCAAAGACCTTTATAGACAGCTTCAATGATGTTAATATTCTTCCATGTTATGATCTCCTCATGGTCACTTTATAGTGAATATCCTCGGACTTGAAAACGACAATATTTATACACATAAATGAGAACAATATGTTCCAATGACTCAGCTTGACATCTATCCTAGGTCTTCAAACTTAAAAATTTTATCATAGTTGCAGTGTGCTTACAAATACTTCCAAATTTTCCATAATTCATAATCTGGTCAAAACATATTTGACACATGGTAAGTAAACAACATCATCTAATAACCAACTTTTGGTAAATCATCAGCATTAACTACTCACCATATCGTGGTTGATACCTGACACATGGCATATCTTAGCATCAACTAGTCATCATATTCTGGTCACACTAACATATGTTATGCAGGCTAATCACCATCATCCTGGTCAATATCTCTAACTTGTGGTGAATCTCCAAGGGCCTCACTCTTCATGAGTGATTTCTAGCCCAATTCTAAGTGTGTTCCTCATCTTATCTAGAGATTTTGATCCTGATGTTGAAAGGCACCCGATCAAGTAAGTGTATGGGCCTCTAGGACCATTTTTCCTCATTTTGGTCAATATATTTGACACAAGAAGAAAGTTTGTCCTCTACCTGACCATTCTCCTTAAGGTAGAATGTTTGTCCCCTACTGGACCATTCTCCTATGGTAGAATGTTTACCCCTTGATGCTATCATATCAACAATTTGGACCATTATTTCAGTCAACCTGATAGACTAAAGAGAATGTTTGTCCTTGATGTTTTTATCTCATCACTCCCTCTTGTTCAGAGAGACATGCTCAATATTTTCAAGTTTGTCCTCAAAGTATATAGACTTCATCTTGGGATCAATCTGCTTGATGTAGAATTGGAGCCATACTTATCTCTTCTATATCATGTCTTAGTAGGTGCCCCAACCTGTCATCATGTTATCACCTGCACTTGAACAAATAATTCTGCAAGTACTTTCTAAAGCCCTATTGCTTCACAATTTTCCATCCAACTGCAATATACTTGGCCATCGCAATACAAAGTGTGACATACTTTTGCTTCATGCTCATAGTCATAACGGAGCCTAGATTGAAACAATATCATAATGAATTTCTTTTTTCAGCACTCTCTTCCTAATATGAATATGTAATTGTACTTCATATTTGAAACAAATATCAAAACATAATTAACTTTGTCATGACCAACTGTACCATGTTGGTACATCGACCCTTTTACAAGGTCTATCACCATGGTTGCTTTCCTATCATCCTAACTAGATGCTCCCTCTCACACTAAGACATATCTTGTTGTGGTAATTATGGCTACTCTCTATGCCATTGCAGCCTTTCAACATGTCAGCTATCTAGCCTAACAATGTTAATGGAGGTCCATAATTTCAAACTCGAAGATCTACTCTCTCTGAAGCTATTACAAGGTTCTCTAACTTCTCACAGAGGAAATTCTTTCTGCCACAATTTCTCCTTTTGACACGAGTCCTTCAATTTTTTTCAGAGATAAATCGCATGAGATCAACCAAGCATAGTATGTTTGCTTGTAATAGCCTTCTTGTGAACTTGTGCCCTTAATCTTTAGCTTTGTTGGCAGACAGAGATCAGTTTAGTTCCTTGTATAGGCTTAGATGTGATCTTCAACTTCCTTGCTTTCACCAAAGCTCTGACACCATGTTGATTTTTCAATACGATTTATACAGGTACTTTATTTCTAAACTATGGTAATTACTTGTGAATATATATTATATTTTCTTTATCTTCATCAAGCAATCACACTTAGAAATTCAATTAATAATAATGAAAGGAAAGTAGAGATCACAATGTGTGTGAAAAATGAAAAGTTTCAATTGTATTTTATATCCAAGAGACATGTCTCTTTGTAAATTAGATCACGTCTCTTTGTAAAATAAATTTTAGTAAGTCTATGCATTTACATTTTTACTCATATTTGTTAAAGTGTTGAAGATCACATAAATAATGGTGAGCAGTAACTCTTGGTAAATATATTTATTTACATTATGTTCCTATTTTGTATTTTATGCAATACTTGCTTAAATTATGGTGGGTAGTAACTTATGTAAATATGTTATTTACATGAGTATGAGTTATTTTTAAGGATCTTAATTTTAGGTGTTTTTGTTGATTTCCTTTCTTTTAATTTTATTTTATGTGTTTACATAGTATTATAAATACATCAAGGATTATGAAGACAGACCATAGCTAGTTTCTTCAACATCAAAAGTTGCTCCACTTGTTACACGAACTATCACACTCAACATTCAAACTCTAATTTGGATTTATGGATCTGAAATATGTTCCTTACCTATGTATTGCCAAATTATTTAGTGTCTAGTGACATCATGGGAAGACATTCATTCCAGTGGATAGTAGCCAAAGGGGATTTCAAATCCTTGTATGGATTTGGTGTGTAAATGATACCGTTTATCGGTCATCAGGAATGTCTTTAAACCACTGTAGGGAAATATTACATTTGGTTGCTAGATTTCCTCCAAATTTTGCAAAAGGGAAAATTTATAAATAGAAAGGTTTCCCTCGGACCATCCTCTGCTTAAGGATTTCTCATCAGTTAGGGTGAGGATTTTATAGTTTTTCCTTTTTCCATGTTTGTCACTCATGTTGCCAGTATTTTCTTCCTCCAACGATTTTGGGTTTTGTTTGGGGAAGTCTTAGGTTATTTGTTGGTTTGTGAGCTTTGGTCTACTCTAATTCTAGCAATCTGATTAATTTCTATACTAGTCACAATGTAGGAAAGTGTTCTATTTGATTGGTCAACTCTGCCTGAAGGTCTTTTCTTGCTACACAATTTTAGTTTTTGTTATCATTCTAAGTCTAGGTTGTCGTTCATATTCGAAATTCTTGGTTATATGTTATCTTACTTGGTCATTCCTTTCATTTTTGGGTTTATTTCTCAACAATGGGAGAGCTTTGGGACCCTTCTACTCTTCTTCCACAACTAGAGGTCTAAGTAGGTCACTTGCAGTCCTTGCATTAATCCTTCTCTTATCACTCAAGTGAGAAGAGGCTTGCAAGGGATTTTTTTATCTTCATATTAGTTATTGTTATGGTCTCTTTGGGCATTGGTGGTGCCTCCTAGGTTGGTTGAAAAGGAGACGTGTTTAAAACCTGCCTTCTTAATTCCATTCAAAGGTTTTTAGCTTGGTTGTGCAATCGCTTACTTGCTTCTTATCATCCTTGGAGGATGTGCTCTTATAATTCCTAGTCAATAATGCCTAGATACTGAGGTGTGGGTGGGTGTAGGGGCAAGAGAAGCTCCAAATTTCCATCCACATCCCAAGTTGAATAGGGTGTGGAGCACTCATTTGCAGTTTATTATAGGAATAACCCACCTCATATTTGTAGGAAAATTAAAGAGGCAAAAGAGGGAGCTCATTTAGAACATTGTTTTATATTTGATGTAGATGCGATAGAATAAGTAGGTTGTTGGGTTCCAGATACTAGTTATACGAAAACCATATACTTTTTATTTGCAAGTGGATGATGAGTACTGGAAAATTAAGATAATAATGGGTATGGTTTTGATTGAGAGATCTAAGGATCAGTGGGAGATCTTATTAACAGTGGATGAATTGCAAAGGCATATTAGAAAATTGGACCGCAAAGTCATGGTGTTGGTGAAGAAGTTGGCCAATATCAAGTTTCATATATCGAGGAGGATGTTGGTCCACCAAAAACCCTCCAAGTGAACTACCCCATTGCATAGACATTGGTCAATTATTGTTTATTGCTTGCTTTTAGTCATGTATACAATTTTGTTATCTAGATAGATATAGTATGCTCTCAGGCCTTACGCAATATGCATAGGCTCTATGATTGTATTTTTTTGTATATGATAGGTTTTGCTACTTGGTTTCAAGTTTTTGAATGGTACAAAAAGACTAAGTTGTGCTATTAGTCTATTTTGTATCTCTATGATATCTTATTAATACAAGTTGCCCAACTTTTACCAAAAACAAAAAACAAAAAAGTATATATATGTCAATTGGATTTATCTTGGGTGAACGACAGGAATGGATTGTTATCCTCCCTGCCGAAATTCAATTCCCTCAAGTTAAGTTCATATTGGATATATTATTATGATGACTTCAAGCCTTACCCTTACTTATGAACTATTAAATAATTATATATAAAGAAACAACAAAAACACTCTTAGCTCCACCAATAAAAAATGTCGTAGTATAGTTCTTTTTTGATCCAGGTGGCTCCAAAGACACACAGGACAAAGAGGACTTATGAAAGCTCCAAAATCAAAGTGATCGGAATGCTTTCGAACCAGGACCAGAGTGTAGATCTCGTCGTCCTAATTGCAGCGGTGTAAACAGATCGTCAATCCGAGCTCATATGAGGGAGAACGAACCAGTCAAAGTTCTAGCCAAAGTTGGGTTGTGGGCTAAATTTTAGTGCCCTACAATTTGACCGACCTCGGGGCATGAAACCTAGCTCCCGAAAGTGGGTGAAATTGTTGCCTCTTTAATTTGTCTAATAACCCTTATGTTAGACAAAATTAAATATGGCCTATTATATATAAAAATAAATATATATATATATAAGTGAAGTGGCAGGCCACCACCCCC
>APFE030922761.1:0-10009 GCA_000404065.3 Pinus taeda
CTTTCTTAACTCGCTTTTCTTACTGCCTTAGTGCTTACTTCTCTCTCTGTCAGTTTGTTGCTTTAAAGGCAATCTGCTTTCTGGCTGTTTATTTCTACTTCCCACTTTCTGGTTCCCCTGCCTCTGTCCATTTGAATTCCTCTATTTTGTGTCATCATCACTGTGTAACACCTCCCAGGGAGGTGGCCACCTGTTTCATAATGAACTGAGAGTTAGTTCTCTTGGAAATGTTTGAACTGCCGTTATTTCCATTTAATTCCCAGATTGCCCGCAAGCATGGTTCTTCTACCAACTCATCGTTCATGTCGGAATTCAAGTCTTACACAACTTGGTCTTTTCACCCCATTGAATCTGATCATCCGTCGGATCACATTTCCACCGTCTATCTAGGGCCTCCATATCCTATAGTCTCCAACCATATTGGGCGAGTAAGTAGCGTGATGTTTACCCGTCCGACGTGAGCGGTTTTTTCTCTCTTCCACCAGATGCGTGGCACCCAGTGTGTGGTATCGGGCAGGACTCAGTTGAAAGTGTTTACCACTCAAAGCCCTTCCAATATCCATATAGTTTTTGTGTGGGATCCACCTCTGATAGAATTGACGCGATATCCATACGGTTTTTGACTTTTCAAGTCCGGGTCGCTCGGAGCTTTTCCATCTTTGAGGGGTTTGCTCAACGATATGGTAGCGACTTGTCTCTAATCGCATATCATAAACCTCCCTTGTTTCTCCAAAAATACCTCTTGTTTTGCCAATTTGTGACAGCGTGCATTACCATGGGCCAACGGTCTACACGCTTGACTGAGGGTCCTCATTGCTCCGTGTTGCTCACAAATTACAACTGTTCCAAGGATATTTCTAATAAGCTCGACCTTTGTAAGTCTTTGAAACTTTGGCACAAATTTTACAGAGTTATGAAAACTTAGAGAGTGTTTTAGGATCCAATTCAGATCATCCAGCCCTTTTTGGACATCGCCAGTGCGTTTTTCTCAAACTTCTAGGGGCGTGGATGACTGTGCCTTTAATTGCAGTTCAAAAATTTGTAGGTTGAGGTCCAGCTGGATCCTTGTAGCTTCCTCCTTTACCTCATGGAATCCACTGGAAAATTTGTGGATCCGCATTCCTATTGGTAGGTCTATTGCAATTTCCAGCTCTAGGGTGCGGCGACATGCTTCCTCTACAATCTGCTCCAACTGTTGATTCTGCACCACCGCTTCATCATGTTGTAGGCTAATCTACTCGATGTTGATTCATTATTCACTTAGCATTTTAACTGTGTGTCCATCCATAGCATGGATTTTTGCTGTTGCTCCGTCCTGCAACTAGTATAAAATATCCCATTTGAAGGTCAACCAAGTTTAGGCCGAGTCCCTTGATCCAACCTCCCATGGCTCTATCCTCCATGTTGTCTGCTATTAGTGCTCCTTCAGACAGCATGATGGTGTTGGCCATTTTGGCCCACAACAACTGCTCTGTTGCTGATGTTCCCAAAGCACTGTAGATAGCTACTATTCCCTCTTGTGGGAGTCGCACCTGAATTCCCTACATTTGTGCCCTTAGTGCCACCAACACATTTTGCTTCTCCGACATTGCCTCCTATAGTGCTTCCCTGGTGACCTCGTGAATGGCTTCATCTATTTCATATAGGTCACCCTCTGTTAGTGTAATAGGTTCCTCATCCAATTTGGAAGCCTTGTTCTTCTTCCGAGGCCCTGTCTGTTCCATATCATGTGGCCGTTTCAGCTATGTCGATGACGTGTTTGGGTCTGCGCCTTCTGTCGTGTCATCTGTCCCCTGTCCTATGGTTAGGTTTGGGCCTCTTCCCTCCTATGTCATGGTTTCCCCAGTTGTTGGTGGTGGTGCTGCTTTTTCAGTGGCCTTGGTCTGCTCTGCTGTGGCCTTCATTGCCTTGCTAGAAGCCCTTACCTCCTTGGCAAACTGCTTGTTCTGCTTCTATTGTGCCAACAACTTGGCAACATCCTTCTATCTTTGAATCGTCATCTCATCAAGCACTACCAGATCTGGGGCACGCCATTCGGGTGACCATGAGTCTTGCACTGTGAAAAAAACGACATCAATCGTGATGAAGGGGAGTTTGGTCCATTTCTGCTCTGGATCCTTCTGCGCCCTGATATACACATTGTGCATATCTGCCTTAAAGTCTGCAAAGCTCCGTGGACTGTTTTATACCATGGGGATAGGTGCAGCCATTTGGTGATCCACATTTATATGCTCGCCTGCATGAGTATCCAGAAGATCTTGGTCTCGCGGATCCGTATGTCATCCCTTTTCGCCCATAACAATGCGTATTTCTCTGCCTTTGGCAAGTCCTGGTCAAGAGGAGGAAATTGACAGTCCTCAGGTAATTCCCCTACAACCAACAAGATGGATAAGAGAAACCACACATAGTGGAAGGTCTTACCCTGATCCTAGGCCTCCTTGTAGTTTGTCAGGAACTCCTCACAGAGGAACTGCGCCCAATTGAACTATACCCCCTTGGTGCATTATTTGACCAATGCGATGACCGTTGCTCGTACCTCATTTTCGCGACATTTTCTCATCACTTTTCTTGCCAGCAGTTGGGTGGCTACACACACCCCTTTGTCTTGAATGCTAGTAATGACGTAGCCCCTCTGCTTTTTCTCCAACTTGTATTTCTTCTTCATGGCCTCTGCGAGTGCCAAGTCTCCGCTTTTGCCTGCTTTTTATGCGGGTTCCCTTCCCGTACAGGGAAGCGGAGAAATCCTATGTATAAGCTCTGCCATGATGGGAATAGGCTCCTCCAGCCACAAGTACCCATCATGTAGTAAGAAAAGTAATTGCTTGATGACAAATATCGTGATTGGTGCCCGGTGAAAGTGTGGAATCCATAGTAGGTGGAGTAGCCCGGCCTCCTCCATCCCACGCAGCCATTTTTGTGGCTATAGCGCTGTAACTGCCCCCTCCTTGCTTTGTTTCATGAGTTGGCTAGTCTCCAAATGTGGGAACTTTTCATTATCCGTGAGGTCCCAATCTTCAAATTTCATCACGGGCATGTGGCCTAGAACCAAACCTTCAAATAGAATTTCCTCTGGGAGGAGTGGGGTTTTGAGTGCGCTCTTAACGAAATCCCGATCTTTAGGTACTTTTACTCTCCCTTTCTGCAGAGGGATATACTTGGGCAGTTTTGTCGCAGCGCGCACTGGCTGAATGTCTTCCACCATTTCTTCATCTGGTTCAGTCTCTTCTCCGAAGGCCTGGAGATCCTCCTCCTCTTCATATGTCTCAAGATTAACCATCTAGCCCTTGTCTTCCATAGACAATTTACCGAACCGCAGATTTCGCGGGGACATGCGTACTAGTCCTGCTGCCCATGGATCCTTTTTGGGCCTCAGTGTCTGAGGCGATATAGCAATTTCTGGTGCATCCCCCACCGGCAACATAGGGCTCTGTGCAGCTCCCTCAATTTTCGACATCACTCGGTTCAGTAAGTCCTACGTATCTTTCAGCAATGTCTTAAACACTAAATCTGCTCTCAAAGCCTCTAAACTTGTAAGGTCCATACCCAATTGATAGCGCACCAAATATCTTCTCAAGACACCAAGGATTGTTTGGTGGATAACCACCTTTTATTTATAGGAATTTTTGAATTCATATTCAACTGTGCCCCCTCATTCGGATCTTTAATGCGAAATTGGCAGTAGATCATCCCAAATCTAGTTTGGACTTCATGTATTAATTGCCCACTGCCAGCTCCTTATTGTCTTAACCTGGACATATTTTCATGAATAGTGACACCAACGGTCACTTCCCAACCTAACCACGTGATAGTGCAGCCCCCCATGCGTGGGTGCGACCCCTGTGGCAGATTGATCCTGCGTGCAACCTCCTTATCACGTTGGTCACATACAAACTTTTTTGTAGTGTTGCACTCTCTTTCAACTACTTGGAGCACTGAGACTATGCTTTCCATGGATAGTCAGGTGGTTGCACCACCTGTGCGAGGCTTCGATCCACCTTCCAGTCTAGCCCGCAGGCACTCCTCAAATTCCCTCACATCAGTCAGCGTCACACATTCTTCCTTATGCAGTGCGCTCCCGTGGTTACTTTTTCTGGTAAGGTGCAGTCACGTCCATGGTAGAAAGGCCACAAATTCTTAGTAGAAACCTTCTAATGCAGTAGTATTTTGGCCCATATCTTGTCCTGTCATTCCTAGTTTATCTTTGAGTTTTTGAAACTTAAGGTTCCCCCATTGAATGGCTTCCTAAATCTGCTTTTGTTTGACTTTGCACAACTCCATAATCCCTTCATCTTTCTCCCTGCTTATTGTTCCAAATATATGAGGATTCCTTCCTCCCAAACCTATGGCCTCGACTCTGCTAGCCATCTTCGTTTCCATGCTCAGATTCTTGTACATGGTCCTAGAGGCCCATCAGACCACTAGTACGCGCAGGTCCCAACCAGTTCATCTCGCCTAGTGAACTTTGTTCATAATTGTGCATACCTTTTTGAATGATTTGATGTGGATTACTTGTGGTGTGCATTGCTTTTCTTGCTACTGCGTCTCATTCCGATTTTTTATCCTTAGTCTGGGGTGTGCTTGTGTGGACTGCACAACGCACGTCTCCACCCATCGACACTGGTGGGTGAGCAAGCTGCTTTGTCATGGCTGCCCAGCTTTCGTTTGACGCTGGGGGCTTCCAAACCATAAGTGCATCTTCCTTCTACATTCACTCCAATTTACAATGGTCTCCTAATGTCTACTCCACCATTGTGTGAGTGTTGTGCGTAGTGCCCATTCCAGCGTACCGTACCACTACTGTTATGATACTACGCTTTCAAATTTGTCCTGGAATTCTTCCACCAATGTCACTCCCTCATATGTTGGCAGTTCCCTGGCCTCTGTCATCACGCAACACAGTGATCTAATCATCATATTGCAATTTAGTGTTGTCACTTCGTGCAACCAATTCTACTAGCACTCTACTTCTTTGTCTGAATCTGCAGTACAAGAGCTATCGCGCTCCCATGAGATTATCGCATTTGCAGTCGAGTTCACCTGATCCTGGTCTCACGCTGTTATCTAGTAAATACAATTCATCTCATTGTCACTTTCATAATCGTCCATTGCTTCAGTGTAGTGCGCTCCTTCCGCTAGGTCTAGCAGGACTACTACATGTAGGGACTTTTTCTCGAGTATCATCTTCTGCTTCTTCAGGTTGATAACTCCATTCATATCAGTGGCAAGTCTATTCCTAGCAACGTGGGATAGGGATTGATATCATCGACAATCTCTATTACTTCAAATTCCGTTTGTGTGCTCGCACCTTCGATGTCAACTGCTACCCTTTGCAACCTCCCCATGGGAAAAATCTTCTGTTGGTTCGCCATTCGTAGTTGAATAGGGGACCACTGCAACACAGGCCTACCCATGCATTCCCATGTATGCTTCAGTAACACATTCATGTTTGATCCCAGATCTAGGATGACCTGATCTATTTCATACTCACCAATCTGCACCGTCAATCTCATTTCCCTCCCGGTATGTAATGCATGCTTTCTCAGTTTCCGAACTATGCGCGATTCCCCTGACCTTGAGCACTTGGTGATCAATTCCTGTAGTCCCCTAACTACCTTATTGTCATGCAACAGTTTCATGCATGTCTCCAAGAAGGTAGTGAGCATGGAAGGATCTATCCCTGTCTCTGGTTTATCCTTACTACTTGAAGTGGAGGCCTCCATGAAGCTCTTCTTAGCTTCCATGAACGTCTCCTTTGTGTGTTCTAAGTCAAACTTAGGTTCCTTTGCGGGAGCCTTATGAACCCATGTATCTTCCTCAGGCTGCTTCTCCTTATTTTCCCCCACTTCTGAGCATCATGTTCACATTTGGGTCTTCTTCATGCGATTCAGACCTCATCATTTGAATATTTTGAGTTAGAGGAGGCTGGAGTACCCCTTTCTCGTGCATCTATGCAATCAACGTAGGAAATCATATCATTTCATGATCAAACTAAGCACAATATTAACAGGATATTCTCGTTGGGTTGGTACAGTCGTGGGCGTAGTGCCCTGGTCCTTTGCAATTGTAACAAATTAACTGTCTGCAACCCCTTCTTGGTCCCATTCCTCCTTGTCCTTGACCTCTCCCCTGAAATCTAGTGCACGCCATCCCTGTAGCTGGGTCGAGGGCTCTTGTTTTTTTCTGCATCCTATAGGTTGGTGTCTAATCCATCATTAACTCGTAACTGCGACAAGTGCGCTCATCGTGGCCTACTGACCTGCAAAAATTACAAAACAACTACTGGGGAGTTTGTGCATACTTCTATAACAAATGACAATTATCCATCGTGCGTTTTCCTCCTATTTGGTAGATTGAGCACCATAATGTGGGTGTCACACTTGGCCCTACCTATGCCTCCGGTCTCAACAGCATTGGCCCCCCTCCCGCCAAGTAGTTCATGAATACTGGATAGTGGTCCTTGCCATGGCCCTAGTCTTTGAATTTTACACACCATACTTCCTCGCGCGCCTTTGGCCGTGGTGCCCTATCCTGCTTCAAGCTCTGCATTTGTAGGTAGATATTCTGTAGTTCCATGTGGATTTATTGAACTCCCAACCCATGATCTTGTATCGAGGTCTCATGCAAACTCATCGCCATTTCCAACGCTTCGGCCTGGGTGGAAAGTTTTTGTTATGATAGCATCATCCTCAAGTGCAGTGTCAGGGATGCCATAAACCATGTGTGATGTTGTGCATCTGTGAGCATCATATTAGCCTCGCGGATCATACTCTTCAGCTGCTAATCTAGATCCCATGGGGTCTCACCTGGAAGCATCACAATCTCCTTAAACTTGATGATTGACTATGTCTCTGATTTCGGGTGGCTAAATTCTCTTCTCAACTCATTCTGGATCTTTTCTATCCCTACGTTTGGGTGGTCATTAGAGTGCTTGATGTACCATGTCAACATGCAATCCTGCACTGTGCTCACCAATATAGCCTTCGTAATGTTATTGTCCATGACCCCTTATGCTTCCCACACTGCTCTTACCACGAACCAGAATTCGTTCAAATCCTCATTCCCTACTCCTCTCAATACGGGTAACTTGATTGCGCTTGCCATGATAAATTCCAGGGCTGGTGGAGGTGGAGTAGGTGGAGATGGAGGTGAGGGAGGTGAAGCGGGTGATGGTGTGGGTGGAGGTGGTAACTGCGGAATGCACTGCCTTATCAAGCTGACCTCACTTTTCGGAGAGACCTGAGTGAGATCTTCCTCACTTTCTCGCAAAGGTGGAATTAATGAGTTGTTTGATAATTCCTCGCTACCTTTGTAGATATTTTTGCTCCGCATCGTCCCTAACATTAATGTATCCACATAACCGTTTTTCACATAACATCATCTTATTCCAAGCATTCAAAGATTTAATATACTTACCTCACGGTCCCTTGAGAAAACATCATTCTTCCTCACTGTAGCTCACATCATGTCCACCACAAACTCAGTGATAAATCCCCCTATTATCCGGTCAAGCCAATGGTCCATAAATCACACGATATTGTCTTCTGATGCCTCTAGTCTACGCACTAATTCTGGAGTCCAGACTATCAATTCGTCAATCTTACACCTTCCCTGGTTATCTGCTAATCTTGTAATCCACTCATATAGTTCTGAGGGAAAGGATACTAAGAAAATCTCATGGGTTTCCATATACATGTATGATCCAACCACCTTTTCTCAGATACCTGCATAGTTCTATTTTCCTGTGTCATGAACTCGTGAATCTTCTTGTCCAACCACTCTTCAATTTCCTTTTTGTTGGGTTCTGGTGGCATGACATTAGACATCCCTTAGGAAGATCCCAGTCCTAGCAATGGAATCATTTGTTGGCTACGTGGGGCCTGACCAATTTCAGCAGTGAGTTTAACCAAGCATATCCTCGTACTACTGGCCCTTTCGGTAGGTTTCACTCAAAGTATTATGGGAGGGTGCTACAACCAGGTTTTTGCACCCCGGGGATGTCTGATATGAGCGATAGGTATGTGATTCAACCTTTGCGCTTACTACATTATGCGCACTAGAGGGATCCTTGCATCTTGTGGGACTGCCTTTGCACAGATCCAGCCACAGTGTGACCAGTATTAATTACCCAAGCCTTACTTAGTTAGGCTCTGTTCGTTAATTACTTATAAAGTTTTCATACATAAACATACATACAAGTGCGTGCATATAGATAAACAAATACCATTAATGCCGAACATCAAAATATAGATCTACGAAATAGATGCATAATATTCCGAATCAACTTAGCCTTATTAATGATCCTTTTCAAGTTCAGTTCAATACAGTCTTGACTCCACCCTGTACACTCAGCTGTAGGGGTCCTCGCACTCAGCTGCGGAATCTAATAGGCCTCTACGCACTCAGCTACAAAGGCTTTACCTACTACTATGACCCAATACCTTCAAATCCACTTATGTCCTCTAACCATGCCTTTGCATCTATCTATTACTTTTCAAAAACTCTGAACTGTCTTTACACTTAGAGCCTTGCTCTATTCATACAATCCCATGGTCCACAAACCATGGATAGGCTGACACAATTTACATTCAATTTCATTATTTTAGGTTAGACAACCCTATGACTCATCCTAAACTTTCATGCTCCGGCCCACATTTCGTGATGTCTTTACATTACGGTGACCAAAACTCGAGCTTTAAGCCCCAAAACATGTTATGGGGGGATCTGGTGCCCAACATGCTACGGATTGTCCACAGAAGAAATCCAAGAAGGGTTACTCGAAGGGATCTCATGGTGAGGCACTGGCCTCACATTTTGAGTTGGATTTCTCACTTATCGCATGCATGGTTTCATCCATGGTGGCATGTTTGTGGTACCTGAATAGTGGAGCTTCATTCCACATGTCAGGTGACAAGAATATTTTCAATACCTTGGAAGAGAAGGATCTACAAATGCACATCGAGATGGGTGATGATGGAAAGTACTGTGTTTCAGGTGAAGGTATGGTTGTGTTTCATAGGGGGCATGGAGCTCCTCTCACCCCGACTGATGTAAAGTATGTACTAGGTCTGAATAAGAATCTTGTGTTTGTTGCTATGCTAGAAGATAAAGGCTATGATGTAGTCTTTAGTAAAGGAAAGGTATTCCCGAGGCATATTAGCACTGAACAGACCAAGCAAATCAGGATTTGAGTAAAGAATATCTACAAGCTTGAGGTAGACGACTGTGCTACATTGAGTTCCAAATTAAAGATGGTGCAGAGCCAAGATGTTGGCGAGCTATGGCATAGAAGGCTGGGCCACTTACACCATGGAACCCTGAAGATCATGCAACAAATTTCTACCAAACTACCCAAGGGAAAACTGGAGCATAAAAATACATGCAAAGGTTGTACCTTGGGTAAGTTTGCGAAATCTTCCTTTCCGAGTCACGACAATAGAGCTAGAGAAATCCTAGAGTGAGTTCACTCAGATGTTTGTGGACCATTTTGTACAGCCTCCATCACTAAAAAAAGGTACTATGTTATTTTATTGATGAATTTTCTTGTAGATGTTGGATCTACTTTATGCAAAAGAAGGATCTGACCTTCTTGAGGTTTTGTGAGTTTAAAGCCTTGGCAGAGAAAGAATATGGAAACAAAATAAAATCCTTGCGAAGCGATAATGGTGGAGAGTATGTCTCCCAATAGTTTAAAGACTTATACAGTAAAAAAGGAATTAAACGGGAATTGACGACACCCCATAACCCATAGTAGAATGGGGTGGCCATAAGGAAGAATAGATCGAATGTGGTAGCAACTCGAGCGATGTTGCTGTTGGAAATAATACTGAGAGGGGGGCTAAATTAGTATTATCAAGTCAATAAAACTTTTTCATTTCCATACTTAGATACATATACGCTACTTCAATTAAGGGAACCCACGTGTATACGCAACTGTGTCTAATGCAACTAGCGTATATCCAGAATACTTATGATTCAATTAATCCATTAAATGTTGATCTATAGTTAGTGC
>APFE030922765.1:4314-17630 GCA_000404065.3 Pinus taeda
CGTTGACCTAGAGGGACTCCCTTCAGGGTACCTTGGAAGCCTGCATGCCTCAATGGCAGGTTCTTCGTGTTCGATGCGAGGTTTTCATCATTGGCCTCCGATCAGATGACTCTACGGGTGTTCGACACCGGCTCATTCATTCACACGCCGTGGGTTGTACCTATAGTACCTTTAGGACCATCATCATTATTGGTGGCACCTCTCGCATCTGTTAACAGCTTTCATCATTGGCTGGTAATCAGATGATGTTCAAGCATGTTCGACTTCGGCTCCTGTATTCACATGTTTGGATTTGTACTTTGTTCGGGTTTGGATGGAGCGCAAGACCCTGGTTCTAGTCTGTTGCGGACCAGGCTGCGATTTTGTGGAGCATTATTACATGACTCATTGATGGATGGCTGCGCCCATACCTGAGTCTTTTAGGATGGCTGCGACCATACCTTTTATCATCATGGTCTTTTCAAGCTGGGTGGCTGCATCCATACCATAGACCTTCTCCATATGTCTTTTGGATGGTTGCGCCCATGCCTAGACTACATGTAATCGAGATATCAATTGTACCAACGTGCAGGTTCTTCCTGGTGGTGTTCCAGTTCAGCAGTTTTGTAAAGCATTTCACCCCTCCCACTCTCTCGGGCTTCATGCTTTAGGGGGCATCTGTTACACAGTAATTTGTCACTATCTCCTGTCATCTCCCTACTGTGTCATGAAATCAAATCCATCATGCTCATGCTCTCTGAATTGGCCAAATAACCCTCTTTGCCAAAGTTTATTTGATCATCGCGACTGTTATTGAAATAACCGCACTGACTGGCGGATGCCAGTGAAATTGATGCGCTTCCAGCGCGGAAGCACACGGGTTTCCCGCGCTGATCGAATTTCATAGCTAGCGCATCCTCTGCTTGTATTAAGTTGCGCTGACATAACCTCTTCCGTTATTGAGATGCGATGTCAGCGCACCAGTCTAGTTATACACCCGCGCTGATCCTGTTTGGGCGAGTTTGTTCTAACATCCAGCCTTCCAGATGACTCCAGACCTGGTTGTTGGCCTTGTGAATGTCGCCCTCCCTTCTATGGCATGTCTGTTCGTCATATGAGCCACCTTTCTTGGAGACAAGATTATCCTTCCACCATTCATGGAGACTCCTTCTCCTATATAAACCTCCACCATTGCCATGAGCAGCTAGTTTTTTTTGATATAGTTTTTGACATAAAGGAATTCATAGTGTGTTTAGTGCTGCTCCTAATAGGCAGTTGGTGTGTTAAAGTGTGGATTGCTAGAGAGCTTTAGGAAGGTTGTGAAGTCTTGTTGCCTTGTGGGAGAGAGAGAGTTGTTTGTCTTGGGAGATCTACCTCCAAGGGTGAATGCTTATGAGACTTGCTGGCTGGACCCTCTTGAGAAGGACTCATCGTCAGAACATTGGTTGTACCTTTCTCTATTTTTGATTAATAAAAGATAGATGACTACTGTTATGGTTCCATTCTCATTTGTCTTATAATGGTTAATGTGAATTACATCCTTTCTGACTGATGTATAGTTGCTTTTACTAGATTTCACGCTTGTGTTTGTCTCCTCTTTGCATGTGCAGGTGTCCATCCATAAGGATAGTGGAGGATCGTGACCGACCAGAGAAAAGGAGCGAGAGCAGCATATCTTCATCAAACAATAGCGCTGGAATCCAAGTAGGTGTTCATTACCCACTTTTTAATTGCAACTAGGAGCTTGCATAGTAGCATTGATTGATTGTTACTAGACCCGTTCTGGGCTAGTAGGGATCGCCTCTATCCGTAGAGGGGATTTACCTCTCCAACAGGGTGTAAGGTCGGCGTTAATGTTTAAGGTCTTTCCGGGTTCAATTTCCACAATTTTACTATGTGCAACTGAAGTGACAGGGATTGTGTGATCATGTGCATCTTTCAGAGGTTCCTCTTCTACTTCGTTATCAAATGTTGTTTTTATCATATGAAATTGGGTATGAGATGTGAGTTCAGTTTGACTAATGAAATTACTGATGGCATCATCTTCTGTTTGGTCTTTGAACTCTAGTACTTCTTGTATAGTTAATGGCGATCTAATGTTGTCAGTAAGATATGATAAAGGGTGCCTATTAGTTTTAACTATTGTGATGCTTGGCTGCATTGAGGGATATAGTACTAAATTATTGATATCCGTCCCCTTGATTATGATCATGTTCCCTTGCCGACAGCCGATATAGGCATCAACGGTAGTGAGCCAAGGTCTTCCTAAGATCAATGGATGTCCATCAAGTCGGGTTTTATGGTTTATTATCAGAAAATCAGTTGGGTATTCCCAGGAGTCAACAGAGACCATGACATCATGCAGTATGCCTTCCGGCCTAACCACAGACCGATCAGCCAATTCTAGCAGAGTTGAAGTGGATTCTGCAGATGTGATGCCTAGCTTTTGGCAAGTAGCGGTTGTCAATATATTGATTGCAGCTCCAAGATCAACTAAGGCATTGGTTAGGATTTGACCATAAATTTGAACAGTTACTATTGGGTTTCCTGGGTCTTCATACTTAATAGGTGTTTCCTTTCCTGATAATAAGTAAGATGAAGTACCGACTACTTGAACTCTTGGATTATCTATTATATTCCTTCTCGGTCTTTTTATGCACAATTCTTTAATAGTTTTTGCATATATCAGGATGTCTTGAATGGTCTGAAGAAAAGGAATTTTTATGTACACATTTTGTAATTCTCCCAGAATGTCAAAATTAGGTTGTTGTATAGGTCGAGGTATGACTAAACGTTCTGGGAACGAGGGAGAGGATATGGTTGCTTGATTATGAGTTTGTTGTCTATTTACATCCTCTTCTTGTGACAAATGTTCTCTAGGTAACTGATCTTCAATCTGAACTGTTTTATTTCCCTCTGTTTGGATAATACGCCCAGATCTTAGCTGAAGATCATTGCACTCCCTCAGATTGGGTCCTTCTTCTGGTGTTTCTAAAATTTGGAGTGCTTGGACCAGTCTGTTATTTGGATTGGGATTGGGCTGGGTTGGGAGTTGGGGTCTCAGATTAGATTGGGGGTTTTGCTGTAAAGCTAGCAGTGTAGGTTGAGGGAAATGAATATTTCCTACTAGCTGCTGTGCTGGTCTCTGCCAGTTAGTCTGCCAGACTGAACCCTGTGAAGTGGGGGGAGTCCATTGTGGTGGGGATGGGTTGTTTTTCCAGTATGGTGGGAAGGAGGATTCGACCAAACACATTGGCTTGTCTGAATTTAGCCACGAGTTTGCAGAAGGATATGACTGTGATGACCAGTTTGGAAATGGGGGCTGAAACTGACTTTGCCATGTATTATACTGTTGAGTATTGTACTGCAGATACTGAAAAGAAGAAGCTGGGTCTGAAAACATACCAATTTGTCACGGCTGCCACTGACGACGCTGGTTGAGTAAATATACTGCCTCTGGTTCTTCTTCTGCTTCCTTATATACCGCTTTTAGTCCAAGTAATGAGAGACAATTTTCTGTAGAGTGATCCCTTGTACAGATGGCGCATGTTTGGACTGTATCTAGTGGACAATCCTTATGGCTATGCTTCTTCCTGCACCTGGGGCAGAAGATTGCCAAATTCTGTTCTGCCTCCATTTGTTTCTGCTTGGCCTGCAAAACGTCCAATTGTGTAGTCAGTGTTCCTAGTATATCAGTTTTAAAATTTTCAAATAAATTTCCAATTTCCACACGCATTACTCCTTCTGGTGAAATTTTGTTTTCTCTTGCAAACCGATCATATTCTGCTGGTTTAATTCATGTACTGCCTCTCGAACTCCTGATACATAGATCAATTATGTTAGCAAAACTTTCCTGATAAATATCCCCTTTCCCCATAATGTTTAATGTTTCAATCCATTGTTCTTTCATGCCCCTTATTAATGTTGTTTTCAACACGTTATCAGGCAAAGGTAGGGATGCATAGGGAGATCTTTGTAGATTATACTGGAAACGTTCCACATATTCTTCTAATGTTTCGTTTGGTCTAGCTAACATCTGAAATATTTCATCTTTTAGTTCTCTAGACCTGCAGTAGTCTTGATATTTTTTCAAAAAGGATTCTTTCATTTGTTCCCAGTTATTTATAACCCCACCACCTAACCCCATAAACCATCTTAAAGCAGCCCCTTTTAGAGTAGAGGGGAACAATTTTAGTTTCTAGGGGTCAGTGGTGTAATCATATCCCCTGCAAAGTACATCAAATTCAAATAAAAATGCATCCGGGTCCTCTGATGTAAGTCCGTGAAATGTAGGAATGTGTTGAAGGGGAATTGCTTTCATAGGGGCATTTGCTGCGGAATCCACTATTGGGTATTGTAATGTAGAGGTTTGTGTGTTTGGCAGATTTTGAGCCATTGGGTCAAATATATGCCAATGACCTTCCAGAATATCTAAAAGGGTGTTCCTAGGTTGTGGAGGAATGTCTTTAACATGAATGGTTTTAATAGCACTCCCTCTATATGGGATTTCTGTCTAAAGGGATGGGGTTTCTTCAATAATAATTTTTACCGCACTCCCTTTGTCTGGGCTATTTAATGGCTGAGTTATCCTAGGAGGAGATCTCGGCTCCGCAGTCTCCCCTATTTCCCCTTCTCCTTCACAAAGATTACTGAGATTCCCTTCTTGCAATCGTTTTGGAATAGAATTTTCAATTTCTTGAAAGTCCTATTTGTCAGTTTGACTATGCACCTCAGCAAAGGCTACAGATGGTGAACCTGTGGCCTGAAGGGAACTAGTAGGCTGCTTGGAAGTAACTTTCCTGGGTCCTACTGAAGGCTAAGATTCGGCTTTCTTATAGATTTCGTCTATGAATGTTGATTGACCAAGGGTCACCGACCCCTTAGCTTTTTCTAGCTTTGGTAAAGGTTTGGGATTTTTCTCCGGCTTTTTCTGCTTAGTCATGCACTCAATTTAACTACTAAATCTTTCTTAAGCAGATAGCAGCAAATCTGCAGGAAAGCGGGAAAAGGAGCAGGGCTTTTACATGCTCCGCAAGTAGGTTCTTACCTTCCGTTTTCAAAACCCAATTCTTCCCTAGCAGGTTCATACACTACCCTAAAAAAAACAAATGGCTACACTCTTTCCCCGGCAACGGCGCCAAAATGTAGAGCTATAAAAAGGGTCTCTTTCACCTCTAGTTACCTCACATTAATATGTCAATCCGGGATCGTCTTGCTATTTCAAAGAGTGTCTCAGTCTGAGGCTTAGCACTTGTTAGAGTAATGCTTATAGTACAGCTGTTTAAAAGCTACAAAAGTAAATCGATGCGTGTCTACAACTTAGCTACTTCAAAAGGCTAAATCACACCAAGCATTGCATCAGCCAAAGGTTCGGTAGCAATAACCCATCCTTTTCGTAACTGATGAGAACAGATCCGAGTTCTGGGAGCCAGGTAGCAGATGCTGGGGCTCACTACAGCCTGAGATCGTCCTTAATGAATATAAATGAAACGGGGCAAGTAAAGGAAATAACAGTGAAATAGAACAACACATCAGCCAAGGGTCCAGTAGCAATAACCCATCCCTTTCATAGCTGATGGGAGCAGATCAGAGGTCTGGGAGCCAAATAGCAGATGTTGGGGCTCACTACAACCTGAGGTTGTCCTTAAGAAATGGCAAGTAAATAAAACAACAAATTAGCAATCTGGAAATGGAACAGCAATTGAAATGGAACAACAACTAAAATGGAACATCAACTAAAATGGAACATCAATTCAGAAATGGAACAACAGTTCAGAAATGGAACAACAGTTGAAATAAGCAGTAACCAAGTTCATCAAGCTGTAAGTCTATTTAATCACTCCAATCAAAACATCAATCCTTCGGTCTTAAAAGATGTACACATACTATGGAACAACACTACCGATTAAAACCTTAGAAGCACAACGTGCTTAATCTGCCCCTCTTATTGATCTAAATAAACACATACGATTGCATCTCAAGATGAAAACAATAACATTTAATAATCATATGAAATCAGAGTTTTCAAGGTAACTGTTGTAATGATAAAGCACAATCGCAATGAACTCTGTAATGGAGTGACAATATCCTGTAGAGATTAATCAACACTTAAAGGATTGGTAACATGATACAACGTCAATATAAGAGTTTTGTTTGCAGGAACATGAAACAAGTTAAACATAACAGAGCATGTAATATAACGTTCTTAAAACACAACAAATTACCAGATTACGTCTATGAACAAACCACACAGAAACCACGCGTAATGGTACAAGAGCAAGTGTCCTCCAGGGTCGGGCCCTTAGCCTCGAGGGGTACACCGCTTAAGATTGATCCAGGCTCAAAGATAAAAGAGTAACCAAGTCTGTATTAATGCATGAAATAAAATTACAGGAACTTAAGTCTTCAATAGAACATAAAGATCATAGTCTTGATCTTCCTTAAAAGAAATTACATAAAAAGTCCTCCCTTGCTAGCCAACATTGCTATCCCTTATATAAGGAAGATGGCGGAGATATCTAGATACAGAAAATAGATAAAATAGTGATCCCTCAGGATCTAAGATCCTGAGGGATTCGCAGAACCGTTAATCTTGCGGCACTTCTTTCCTTTTCTACTCCGGCCTGATATCTCCGCTTCCTTTCCTGGGTTGATCCGTTTTGATCTGGTTTGCTTGCGGTCTCCCGTCAAAGGGACAACATTTAGCTCATCCTTGTCTTTTCCTTTGGAATGGCCACCTTCCATTTTTCCTCCCTCCTGCACATAGGAATGAAAATTATCAGTGTTTCCTATTAATCTCTCGGGTTTCGTTATAAATCCTCATCATTATCTAAGTTTCTAATGCAAAAGGCTTTTAAGTTATAATGAAAAGATACTAAAATAACCATCAGAACATACCTTCCTTGATACTCCACATCTTTCTCTAAAGGAATTTTATGCTAGATGATATTTTTGTCATACATTTTCAGGTCACTATATTCCCAAGAAAAAACATCAACAATTTGCTTCATTAAATTGTAGTACTCAGAACTTTGGGCAGCAGATAGATGGGTGGATAGGTTTATGTATCTTGGATGCTTTGGACTCCCTATGTTATGCTTATAGACTGCAGATTGATATTCTTTTTGGGTAGCCTTATAAGGCACAACATTCTGGTCAAACAACTTTTCTAAGGGAACTAGACCTTTAGGTATCTGATTGTTGGGCAGCTGGACAATGCTATCTTTGCCAATTTTGTTTCTAAGCTGGGGCTGGGGGTTTTCCTCCAAGGCTTCATTCTCTTGATCAATTTTCAT
Organism: Pinus taeda; assembly: GCA_000404065.3. NCBI lineage: Eukaryota > Viridiplantae > Streptophyta > Pinopsida > Pinales > Pinaceae > Pinus > Pinus taeda. The sequence goes on from APFE030922765.1 coordinate 11,589, forward strand.
TTCAGAAAATTCATCAATGACTTGCAGAAACCTTTTTACCTCATCATCATCCTCAAAAACTTTCCAATGCTGGACATTATCAGGCAAGGATGGTCTATACTTCATCTGAACTTCTTAAACTAGTCTGGGAGGCATGGGAGGGATAAACATGCTAGCAAACACAGCAAGGGAATCGGCGAGCTGATTTTTTACTCTAGGAATATATGAGATACAAAAACTATCAAAAGAGTCTTTCAGTCTCCATACCTCATCTCTGTATGCTTTCAACCTTGGGTGCATTTCTTGAAATGTTTTTTTCACTTGCTGAATGATGAGATCAACATCTCCAAACACCTTTATGTTTCTGATTCCTCTATATTTGGTTGCCTTAAGACCCAATATCAGAGCCTCATACTCTGCTATATTGTTGGTGACTTGGAAAGCTATCTTAAAAGACAGATGTGTGCTTTCTTGTTTTGGAGATATCAGCACCACCCTTGCTCTTGTAGTTTCCCTTGAACATGCTCCATCAAAAAACATCTCCCAAACCTGACTTCCTTGCTCTCCCAGGGCCTGGAATATTGGTTTCTTGAGCTGCATTAAGGCCTTCTGAGATTCTTCAATTTGGAGAATGCATGCCCCAAAGTCAGTGTCCACAGCGTAGATAGGATGATTAGAAGGATTCTTCTCATCACTGATGATGTATGCCATCTGTTCCTCTCTATATAATCTCTTGCTTTCTCCTCCAAAGACTAGGACAGTGGCATAAGATAGATCACTCTGTAACGTCCCACCTAGTCTCTTAATCCACCCTCTAGAAAACAACATGCCAAACTTAGGGGGGACATCTGCTACCACAATGTCCATCATCATGCTCTTCATGGGCATCTGAGTTAGGGTAATAGCTAAATCTTTGATCAACCCCAGACATTTCACCTTTCTTGAATCAAAGGAGAATAGATCATGATAAGGTCTGGTAATATCAAGGCCTAACTCTTCCATGATAGCTTTGGGCATCAGATTGTGGCTGGCCCCTGTGTCCAGTAGGGAATTGTGGAGGATTTTGTCATGAATGGTCAAGGAGACATAAAATGATGGGGAATTATCATTAGCAGGTTCAGTCACTGGGCTAAGCACAACTGCAGGTTTTTCATCTTGCAAATTGACATAGTCAATGGAGGCTTGCATGGCTTTCAGCTCAAGAGCATCAAGGATAGGTTTTCTAAAAACTTCACTCTTTGCAAGTTCTATCAGAGGCACAGATATTTTTAACTTCTAGACTTTTGATTCAAAGCTGAAAGGGGAAGGGGACTTGTTAGGAACTCTTACCTCTTGAGCTGGTGCTTTGAGGATGACTGGGTCAGCTGCTGGTCTTTTCTGTTTGATGTTCTGATGCTATGTGGGAATAGTATCTCTTTGGACAGGATTCTCCTTGATATTGCTTAGTCTTGACCTCAGATTATATCTCTGATGTTCATCAGTCTGTAAAACAGCCTCTCTGTCCCACTCTTGACTGGTTTGGTCCTGGAGTAATTATTCTTCATAGGCAGCCAATGTCAAGAAGGCAACACTGCCCTTATCTTCCATGCAATGGATTTCATCCTCTTCTTCAAACTGCTCCTCCTCCATGACCACGTTTTGGAAGGAGCCTTAACCTTTTGTTCTTCACTGGCTTCTTTACTCCTCTGAATGATTTGCAATTGTTCATTTTCTCTTCTGAATGGATTTGGATTTCTTGGAGCAAATGTGTTTGGGAACCTTGCCTTCCCAGAGCTCTGCTCAACCTTCAACTTGGATATTTCAGTAGCTAATGACTATCATTTTAGTCATTTTGTCTAACTTAGGTTCTGAAGGTGAAGTACAGGAAGAAGAAGCCTCACCTCTCTTCCTCATATCAGCATGACCTTTGAGCTTTTCTGCATCCATGATATTAGATTCTACCTATAGGGCTGCATCCTGCATTTCGGCCAGAGTGGCACATCTTCTTTCTCTCAACAACAAGCAAAAATCGGAGTCAAATGCATTGGCATAGGTGAGTTTGGCAAAGGTGGGGGTAGGATTTACTTTAGCACGTATCTTACTATACATACGATTGAATCTTTTATTGAAATCAGGTAATGATTCCCCATTTTCCCTCTTGAGGTTTCCAAACTCAGTATGGTAATACAATAAGTCTTTTTTGTCTCCCCAATGCTTCAAAAATACATCATCTAATGCTTCAATGTCAGCTATAGACCTAGGGCCAGTTCTTTGAACCATTTTCTAGCCTCTCCATCAAGGCTTTGGACAAATACTCTCATCCAGACATCATCCTCACTGATATCTAGGTTGTCAGCATAACTGTAAAAAGACTCGAGGTGTTCTTCAACTGTTACTCCCTCTGTACCAGTGAACTTAGGCATGTATTTCTGATACTCTCCTGCAAGCATGGCACTCAAAGGAACATGCAAGACTAGGGGTCCATACCTAGTAGCTATGATTCTTTCCATCTTTGTGGGTGCTTATTGGCATGCCATGACTGGGATAGATGGAAGAGTACTGGTCGTTTGGACGGCAGGAGACTGAGGGGCGAATGATAGAGATAAAGGAAAATGATGGACTGTATGAAAGATTTTCTTTGGACTAAGATCTAAAGGGGAACTTAATGAACAAGGAGCTTTATGAATCTCTGAGGGTGTTTCTTCACTAACAATGCTAGGCTCTATATCTTCAAACTGTACATTCTCAGCTATAATCTTTTCTTGCAGAGATACATAAGACTGTTTAGGCTTACCTGATCCTGATGCTCCTTTCTGTGATGTTTTTCTTTGCTTAACAATATTCTCAAGGTCAAGCACTAGGTCAGCTGGTGATTTCTGAGGATTTCTCTAAGTATGCCTCACGAACTGAGCCAGAACTGTAATGTGGAATCGCCACTAGGTTGGTCCTCTAGTAGAGTCACTAGATAGATGATTACAACCAGAAATGTGTCCAGACTTTGTCTATCATCAAAGATGGAACTGTTTCATTCTCCCAGGGAAGTTGAGCTTCAATCTCCTCTCCCCGGCAACGGCGCCACTTATGTTAGGATTCCAAGAAACTCTCCTAGGTTGTAGCTCGGAGATGCCTGGTAACATATAAATTCAACTTATTGTAGCAAATGGATGAATTGAAGGAATGATGCTTGTCCAAGCCAGATAAACACTTCTAATTTGTTTCACTCCAAACATGCGTGAACACCCTTAGACTACAAGGCTTTAGACCACCAACTACTCACAGTTTAAGATTGGGTGAATATGGAGAATATTGACCACACCAGTAGATGCACAAGACCATGTGATGGCCAGCTGCAACTAGTAATGAAGTCTGCAAATCTAATCTACCAATGCACAGACAGGATGATAGCTCTCTGGCACCAGAAGAAGAGAAACCTGAATAACTCATTCAATGATACATACAAGACTTTAACACAGAGATAGCATGACAACTACTCTAGTGCTAAACATCAAGAGTTCAGGAAGACAACGTATCAGACATAGCTTGGAAGAGAAAATAAATGGAAAGTGAGCAATTGACAAAAAAAGAAGCTTGTATTAGCTGAAAATGAAGACGAGATGTTGCAAGTGTCAAAATAGTTACAGTCTCCAGAAGTTGAACCTTACATCAAAACATCAACCATCAACCCTGATTACATCTTGTTTGTGGGTATATATAGAGCTTCATTACAAAGGCACTTGGCCATGTCAGGTATGGAGGGGTCGTAATTGACCACTAATCGCATTTAACTACCTAATGGAGTCTCTGAGTGCGTTTACTTGTCTTAGTGGGTGAATCTGATCTTCTTGGGTGCTCTATTGTCCTCTCAGGCAGCTGGAGTGTTCGTATCCATGAAGTTCCATAATTTTTAAATGCAGTTACATGCTCATGCTCTGTCCTTTTTCTCTTCGGCCATACTATCTGTTAAATGTGGTTGTTGAGGAGCAACTGCGACTGGCACAGGTAGGTCGGTCACCTTTGTCCTTCGGGCACACAGAATGGTCAAGGAACATGGACTGCGCAGTGAATGGACAAGCTGGATGAGGGAGAAATATCGACCATCGAATCGGAAGGATAGACGACGGAGATGGCTTGGCGGAGGGTATCACAAGAGGTGGGAGGGGAGCGAATGTGGGCCATTGGATCTCAGGCGGATAGATCCAACGGTGGTCAGGCGGCGAAAGCACACGACGGTTATCGGGCGGGGTCATTAGGTGAAGCAGTAAGCGGTATCGGTTGCACCACCTTCAGGATGTTGGGTGGTAAAGAGCGAGGGCATGCGATTCCATTTGGTGCGTGATGTGTGGCATCAGAGGAGAGAGGAAAACCACTCTCCATCGCGCGTTAACGTTTCATCGTTTTGTGGGCGCGAGGAGAGCGACTGTCGTTGGATCTCCGACGGAGATGATCAGATGGTGGGGATTTAATCGCATGGGTCTCTTTGTTAGGTGCAACGAGAGCCGTTGGATCAGCATGCTACAATTAACGACCGCAATTAAAGGCGATGATTCTATAAGGCACGAAGACACATGACTAAGGTTTTATAGGGTTTTGGGCTTTAGCGCTCGGGGCTTGCAACAACAGAGGAAACAAAGATGAAGGGAAAATGGGAGGGGCAAAGGAAAAAGGCAAGAATATCCATTATGAGCTCGTTTGAAGCATAACTGAACCAACCAAGCTCACTTTTGATCCTCCAATATCAAATATATGTAGCAGAGCTAACTAGCACCACCCCTCCAAAAGAAGTTTTCCCATAGAGATCTAAAACGAGAGGCTACTGTGACTGGGATTGGCATAACCACTAGTTGATAATCTGGTATGGCTTGTAATACTACTTTAAGTAGTACTAGGAAACCCAGTCAATCAATGACTTGACATTTAATTGGTTATCTTTTGATTCATAAACTATTGTGGATATTCCACTGGACAGTTCGTCACAACAAATCTAATAATAATATATTAAAATGCTGAAATTTTACACTACTACAGTTTATTAAACTTAAAGAGATGTGGATTTATCTGTAATTAGTGCATGCATGTAAATATAAATTACGTAGAAATGTAGAGAACGACAAAATAATCTCACACACACATAAGACACGACATAAGACAAAATAAGCTCACACACACATATGCTGGAAGGTGAGGTCACTTCGCTCTCTTTCTCTGTATGGAAATATGGATATAGGTACAAAGAAGTTGTGCCTGTGGCCCGTTGGCTACTACAGTGCAAAAATCCTCTTCGTGTGCTCTACTCCCTATCTCTCCCGAATATATTTTCTCAACTATGGAACAAAATTCTCTCGAAAGAATGGAATGATCTCTTCCTCCTAGTGGCCCGGTTATAACACAGTCTGATAACCTACTAGTGATTAAGTTTGAGTACGTCAACTCTTAACTAGAGTTACAAATAGACTCTTCTAGAGTCTTTTACATCACAAACATGCAGCTAGCCCATTTTCCATGAATAATGGGGGCTGACATGACATCCTCCCGAACTATAAGTGTGAAAACAAGAAGATCAACTTTTGAGTGGCATAAATTTTGCATACAGACTTCGATTGACATGCTACTTGTGTTGTTGGAAAGGTCTATGTGTATATAATATTAAGAAAATATGTTGCACTAAAGCAACAAATTTTTACCCCAAAAAATGTCGTTTTATGCCTCAAAACGCTCCTGGAAGGTTTCAGACCTCGTTTCACCAAACTGAGTCCCGCTAGTAAAAACGATCCATTGAGCTTATTCCTCCACCTTTTCACTCCAAATGCATCGAGATGGATGAAAAAAAATATAATGATCCAATTCAAATCATCTTTCGTCGAGTCCTCTCTAAGAGATCCTCCCAGGAAGAAACTTTGTTTGTATGTTTGACCAACGATACTCCTAATATAGGTGGATATTGGTGGTCACCTACCTATTCTACATAGACCTCCAGTCGGTTTCATCTGTTTCCTCGTTTATTTCAGCATTTACTTTTTTTAGCATTTTTTGGGGTCCTGAACTTCCGAAGCAGTTTTGACCCCCTAAACAACGTTTTTTGAGGTC
>APFE030922773.1:0-16607 GCA_000404065.3 Pinus taeda
CGAAAGTAAATGGAGCAGCAGTTATGAAATGGAACAGCAGTAATCAAATGGAACAGCATAAGTAAATGGAACAACAGTTATGGAATGGGACAGCAGTCATCAAATGGAACAGCATAAGTAAATGGAACAACAAACTATCATAAACAGGAAACGTCAATCATATGAAATGGAACAACAAACTCAAATGGAACAGTAAACTCAAATGGATGTACACGTTCTAAACTATTACAGCAATCCAAGAGTAACGTATGATGCGACTATATTTCTGAACAAAGTGATATTGTCTTCAAGCCTCGCAAACACTTAGTTTATATGAATCCAATAATGATATCATTCATACTAATACCTTGTTATAGAAATGGATGCAATTTGAATAGATTCACTTTATGTAGCACAGAGACGTGAGTTAGAGAACTTATTCAGATTCAGATATTAACTAAGAAGCATAGTCTATCATATAAAAGATATGTCAGATTACTGAAACAAAAGAAATAAGCAAACCACACCAATCACCGTATGATACAACAGTGAGTGACCGTCGGAGCTGGGCCCTTGGCTACCAATGGTACACTGCTTAAAGCTACTTCAGATGCAGAAACGAAGTGAACACAAAGTCCTTTATATTGATTGCATTAACAAAGGTGCACAAAATCAGGTCTTAGCAAAACTTAATGCTCAAAGATGTTCTGAATCATGTAATTACAATAATAATCCCTACGCTCGATGGCGTGGTATCTTTATATAACAGAAATGACGGAGATATCTAGATACAAAAGATAAGCTAAAGATTCGCTAACCGTTCAGTTCTTCTCTTTCCTTTCTTGCGTTCTCCGTCTCAGTGTCCTGTGTTCTTTTCCTAGATTATTCGACTCTAATTACTTGATCTTGTCCGCATCGGGTTTCCTATTGATGGGACAACAGTTGCTTTCCCTTCGCTTCTTGTTTTTGCTCGATGATCCCCTGTTTCCGCGTCCTTCTGCATAGAAAACATCAATTATTGGTGATTGAGCTTCGTTTGTCCATTCTCACGCAATTTATAAAAACCCTTATATTCTTTAGACTTATAATGCAGAAAAGGTTAGAAATATTATTGGAAAACCACTAGATTGCTGTTCAAAAAGCATACCTTCCAAGCGCTCCACAATGATCTATGCTGAAGGAGGCTTGGAATCAGATGAGGAATCAAATGAACTAGGAGAAGAGTCGGTATGGGGACTCAGAGGGCTATGAACTCAAACTCTTAAGGGAGGGATAATATTCCCAAGCACAAAATGCGGGTGAAGGCCTAATAGTATCTACAAAAAATGCCTTGGTGGTGCAATGGTGGTATGGAAAAAGTGACACAGAGATGGTGAACGGAGATCAACAATATGCCTTTGGCTCAATGAGGAGGGATAAATTTATTATGCTAAGTCTTGGCTTGGTGATGTAAGCCAAGCACCCTCTACTTGAGGTGTGCTTGTGTGTGCAAGGGTATTTATTGATTAAGCCTAGATTGTGTTTGTAAAAAATAAAAAAACTTATTGAAAATAAATTGAAATTAACAACGGAAAATGAATAGCAACAAAATTGACTAAACCCCACCCAAACTGGGTTTGGAAACACTATTCTGGTTAGTGGCTAAATTGATAGAAAATACACTAAAAAGGTCAAGACATCTAATTATCGGTGTGACAGGGATCAAATGACACTATGTTGCTGGAAGTTGGTGCAACAACAACAAAAAACTAGAGAGGAAGATCGTTGCAAAAAGATAGGGAGATGGGTGAAACACCCAGGGAAACTTATGGGAACCTAAGGCCAATAACCAAACAAGTTTGAATATGAAACTATGGATGGTGACAACCTATGTTTATAGATCTAAAACAAAAGTTTCTAGATCTGGGAAATATGGCTGAAAGTTCTACAAAAACTCATACTACTCACTCAGCTAAAATCCTCTTATAAAGGTGGAAGCATACTAGAAGCCCTAGAGGGGATAAATTCCACTTCAACATGTAAATCATAGCAGCTCAAAATATAAGTGAGATGATACAGACATCAAACAATCGAGTAGATAGCTCTTAGCAAAACCCAAAAACATATGTGATAAAAACCTAGAAACCCTAAAATTGCACGTACTGACCTGTTTTCAGGTGAGATCACACTTTTTGGGCTGAAAGGTGTGCTTTTGACTCTAGATCACACTTTTTTAGCTAAAAAGTGTGAAATCTGCTCCGTGATCCCTAGTCGAAAAATCCGAGAAACAAATTGACGTCTTTATCACGGTTGGATGCTATGACTTGCGGAAAAGACTAGAAAGCTTGCAAAAGTTAGAAATTTAACAGATCTAGGGACAAAAATCTAGAAAACGACATTAAGAGACTAAATAAAGAAGAAACTCTAAGTTGAAAACTGAGGGTCACCCAGATTTCTAGATTTGAAGTAAAAAACCCAGCAGATTCACCAATTTTGTGATTGGCAACAATCAGAAAATCCCGAGTGGTGTCACCAATTTTTTTGTACTGTTTTCTTCTCAAAGATATACAAAATGAACCCACTTAAGACCGTGGATGACAAACAATCTCAACAATATAAATGGTTGCTAAACATTGTAGGTCTGAAGCAACTGATAGAAACTAAACCTGCCAAAGTCCTGATCTATGCCAGAATAATAGTTAAATAGAAAGAATAAATAGTAATAACTCCAACCATTCAATGGAAAACAAATATACAAAGAATACATTTTATTATAACACTTGTGAAGGGGAAAAATAAATGTTACCAATCTCCCTCTATCGGGTGGGTTCTGGGCTATCCTTGAATGTCTTCAGCTTGTGTAGAGTCTCTCTCCTCTATAATGTTTAAACCTAACAAATAAAAATTTTTGATCTCAATGGGAACTCAAATGGGAGAAAACTGGTGGTGGACAATGAAAAGAATCATAGTTACAATAGTGAGTACAACAATGAAAATAATCAAAAGTGAATAATGAATGGACAACCCTTCTATTTATCACAAAACATTGAGTTATCCTCGAATAATGAGCAATAATAAAATATTATTAACCCCATTCTTGGAATAATGCTTGGAATATTTTATTATATTTTGTTAGGAGAGAAAAAACGTTCAAACTTTCGTTTAGAAATAATAGACAAATAAATGATTTATTTATTATCTCAACAAATTGGTTAAGGAATAATAAACAAACAATGATTTATTTAATTATTCTTAGGGGATTTAGTCAAATTGGACAAGGAATAATAATTAATTAGTGATTAATTAATTATTCCTAGAGAAAAATAAGATAATTAATAATTCACTAGTACAAAATGATGAAATTAGTGACTAGGTGACTAAAAATGTTAGTCACGACAATTATTTCAATTAAATTACTATTAAATTTGAGCCATTTTAGGTGACTGAACTAAAAATGACTAACTTAAACGACTAATTTAGATTAGGGATAAAATATATGACTAGATAATAAGTGACCAAACTAAAACCAACTAACTAAAATGACTAATTTAGTCAATGACTAAAATATATGACTAGATAATAAGGGACAAAATTAATAATGATTAACGTAAGTGACTATTATAGCCCAAGAATAAAAATATGACCAAATAATAAGTACAACAAGTATATGAATTAGTCATTTATGTTAGTAATTTTTAATTGTGTCACTCTCGAAATGGAAAATTGAAATTTTGATACTCAAGTGTTTCATTTCACTATAGGGGTCTCTGAATCCACTTGCAGTGCTAAAATTTAGAGACAAAGAGGTCTTTGAATCCACCTACAACGTTAAAATTCTAAATACCCTTTTGTCTCTCAATTTTAAAATGGATTCATATATTATCAAAATTAGTTTCACCTTCTTTTGTTGTCAGGCAATGCTTTCCTTCACCAGTTCGTTCAAGGAGGGCAAGGCCAGTGGCACTTGTGATGAAGAGCAAGTAAGAAAATAAACTGGACAAATTCGTAACTTCTGAAACTTCTAAAAACCCTAAGAAAATAATGATACATTGCATGCCTTTCTCTTATCTCTAGAATGAAAGAGAAACCGAATTGAAAGCTAAACAACCTAAAGAATATTTGTTCCTCCCCTCACAAATGGCATCGAGCCCTATGCTAGTTAAAACTAGAGGACCTGAGCAATGCACAATTGGAGTAGTGGTTAGGGCCTATGAATTGCTAGATGATTGCCTTATCAAATTATTAACTTTGCTTTCTAAATACCTGGTAGGCTTGAAATTCAAGGAATGGTGACCTTTCTATCTAACTTTCAAATGAAAATGGATAAAATCCTTGCACTAGCCCAAATTTGTTGAAAGCCCCCTCCTCCAATCAAAATCCACCAACTCCTCCTCCTTCGTGTGGGTCAAAACTATGCCTCGCTCTTGTCGGAAACTCCACACCCCCTTATTTGCCTACAATTTTTCCATGGGCTTATAGGGTTTCTCAATAATTATTTAATTCCTTTCCCATGGTAGAGATGTGGGATGTCCTCTTTAACATTTTGACTCCATAAAAAAAATATAACTATAATTAATAATGAAACCAATCTAGATCCATCATAACTCTGGATCTACCAAGTGCCAAGATGAAGGAATCAAATCTTTCATAAGGTGCAAACATGAAAAAATAAAAAAAAATTGAGAAAACAAATTAGCTTGCAAATTAAACTACCCTTTTTTCAAAAAATATTAAAACATTTATAACATTGGATAATGTTTTAAAAAATTAAAATATTTAATATATTTGAATAATATTTTTTTTACATTATGGTAAAAGAAGTTTTGGGGCCTTTTCATTTGTAATCTCATTTTTCCCCACTTATCAAATAAATTTAAGAGGGTATGTCCAAGGAGGATTGGCAGGAGTATGACCAAGGAACATTGGCGGGAAAATCGGGCTGATAACATTCGGGTAACAACATAATAGAGGGTATGGCCAAGGAGGATCGCCAAAGTAGTGGGAGTTTCCACTGATACATTAGCTTTGAAACAAGAATATGAAGAGTTTAAAAGGGATATGGAAGATACCATATTGAGAAAAATAAAGTAGAGGCTTTGAAAATGGAACAAATCATTTGATTGCTCTGTTGTGCAAATGTGGCATCTTTCGCCAAAGAGAGGGATAAGATATATTATGAGAAAATTCTCTCTTTTGGAAGTCATTCTTTGCCTCTCTTGTAATCATAATTTTACCGTCCAACTTCTTGAGAGGTAATGGAAGATCCGGTTGAGATTTCTTCTTGTCAAACTTGATAGAAGTTCTATTGAAAAATGGTTTGCACCCTGATGAAGGACAACATTCATAATAAGGTTAACACAACTGAGGTGGATCATGCTATTGATTTTATTATTCATTAACTTACACATGATATTGGAAAGGGTATGAAAGTTATGGAATTCTTTTTATACCTTTCAAAGGATATGGTTATGTGTGAATAGATTGGAAAGGTACAAGGTTGTACCCTCCTCCTTGTTACAATGTCAAATAGATGGTAAGAATTAGGAAAAGATGATGAAGTGATGAGATTTGGTTTGGGTAAATGAAAACGAGAGATGATGTGAGCAACTCAAGAAGACTTGAATCAAACCTTCTCATAATGCTATCAAGGCATGGGGTATCCATGTCCTCAAGCAGAAAATGGAAATGGAGTTGCCAGGAAGGGAAGATACAATTCCCTGGGTGAAGAAGGAAGAAAGTGCTTACCATTCCAATTACAATGCCTCTAGCAATACCCAAAAATGTCTATGATGTTCAGATATTACTCCTCATTACAACAGTCATGTTCATCATCATCTAGTTTTTTATACTTACCCATTACTTAAGCCTCTGTCCTACAAATGTTCAACAAATTTCGAATTTAAAAATCATAAAACATTAGATCCAATGATCTCACAAAATGTTTATTTTATATTGAATTCTAGCCATACTATTGTTAGAAGTCTAACTTAGGGAAATTTTTGGATTCACAAACTAAGGTTTCTTTTGCATTAATTCACAAAATAAGGTTGAAGCCTATTTCTCAACATTTAAGTAATTCCTCCATCTGATTGGTAAACCTCTGTTATATGTATCTTTACCTCATATTAGTTATACAAGAATAAATTAATCTACTAAAATCACTCAAATATGCCTTTCAAAGTCCACTTCTGGTAGCATCTGTGTTGAGCTAAGTTTTGACAACTTGGAATCACATGAAGTACATTTTCCAAAGGTTTTATGTTTGTTATTGTAAAACTGAATCATTTTTTGTCCTTTCCCTTGTAGTTAAATTTAGTTTGGAAAGAAATATCACAGTTGACTAATCATGACAAAATTAATCGGATAAGGATTTCTTACGGAAGTGTTTTGAGCATTGGTGTCATGACAATTCTATCGTAAGTCACAAAGCTTGGCCATTCTTTGCTTCATGGGGGATCTAGGTAGGAAGTGACAAAGCACTATTCTAGGGAATGGATGCACATCCAAGCAAGTGGCCCATCAAATCAGGAGTGCTTATGGGCAAACGGGAAAATTTCAATGCTCAAAGCTACAAGGGTTTTAATTGAACCTGTGGTTGACTATTTAGTGGCTTGGGTCTATTTTAATCGGGCTTGAGAAGGGACTGTGTATCATTTTGGTTCTAGCTACATTTTAATTCCATCACTTTACCATTAAATTAATACAAAAATATTAGGTTTGACATGGAACTAAGAATTGAGTTGAGCTCTATGCCTTATTTCATTTGATGAACTTTGTTGCAGATAGGGTAATTCTCGAACTTCAAGTGTTGTGAGAATCTAAATTATTAATAGACTGGGCTTATTGGAAAAATATAATAGCAAACATGGTTTTGAGCTTAGTCATGAGCATAGTTGTGGAGATTTTTATGCTCTTGACCTGCGAGAAGATACTAGAATACCAAATATGCGAAGAAATATACCCAAACATAGAACAATAAGAAATAGCATCATGTATTTTATTGTTCAGAAAGGAAAGCAATGTTCACTTGCCTCTTCAATGGGGGAACCTGCAATAGAGTTGAGCTCAATTACAAAATAAGACACAACGCTCCTCAAGGGGAGTCTCTATCCTTTATATGGGATTCATACATGCAATACCACAGGTTAGTACCATGGTTCTTATTAATACCATCTATCTAATACCATGGCCCATTTGCAACTAACTGTGGTCCCTTCTTTAAATGTGGGTCAAACACTTACAATTATTAATATGGGCTCTATTGACTCTTTAACTAACTATAACTATGACTCAACCCTATTACATAAATAAGGGTGTTAGGGTTGGACCCTAACATGCCCTCCCCCATAAAAATATCCTTGTCCTCAAGGCTGAAGCTATGAAAACTGTTGAAGGACAGTGGCTGGTTCCCAGGTTGCATCTTCTGGAGAGGTGTCTTTCCACTTGATCAGGACTTCCCTGATCATGTAGCCGCGCAGGTGCTGTTCTTACGTGTCAAGAACCTGTTCATGTTGGAGCCAAACTGAACCTTCTCCATCCAATTCCGGTAGACTGGTTTGAATTCTACAATGGTTCCCAACCACTTTCTTGAGCATGAGACATGGAAGACGGGATGGATTTTTGCAATGAGTGTCCAGGATTGCTTGTAGGCTACTTCTCCGATGCACTAAAGTATTTGATACGGTTCATAGAATTTCGAAGATAATTTTTGAAAACCCTTTTCTTTGAGTGAAGTTTTATTATATGGTTGCAGCCTCAAGAATACCTTATCCCCTTCTTGAAATTTTTTCTCTGAACAATGTTAGTTTTCCTATTGCTTCATGCAATTTTGAGCTTGATGTAGATTCTCTTTGAGGTGGACCAGCATGGTTGCATGGTTTTGTAGGAGTGGATCCACTGCTTGTACCTTCGAGCATCCCTAGATATAAGAAGTAGGTGAAGGAGGGATTTTACCATAAACTGCTTCATATGGAGTCATTTTGGTGGTGGCATGATAGTTAGTATTATACCACCATTCGGCTAGAGGTAACCATTGTACCCATAGATGTTGCTTTTCTGAAGTGAAACACCTGATGTAGGTCTCTAGACATTTGTTGGCTGCTTCAGCTTGACCATTAGTTTGGGGATGATAGGAATTACTGAGTTGTAGTTTGATACATTGTATCCTAAAGAGTTCCTACGAAAAGTTACTAGTGATGATTGGGTCACAATCAGACACAATGGTAGTGGGCATGCCATGCAATTTGAAGATTTGGTCCATGAAAGATTGACGAACCAATGCTGGTGTAAAAGGGTGGGGTAGGGCACAAAAATGAGCATACTTGGAAAGTCTATCCACAACCACCATGATGATTGACTTGCTTCCTAACTTTGGAAGACCCATAATGAAATCCATAGAAACCTCTGTCTAGATTGAGGCAGGGATGGGCAATGGATGTAATGTGCTTAGGGATTTGATTGTTTCTCCTTTGTGGCACTGACGCACATCACACTCAGCTACAAAATTAAGAATGTCCTTTTTCATGCCTATCCGAAAGAATTAACATCGAGTGCGACCATAAGTCTTCTGAAAGCTTGAATGGCCTGTAGTGGGAGATGAGTGCAACTCCACCAAAATGTGACTTTTGAGGGTGGATGTTGGTGATATCACTATTTTATCCTTGTAGGGAAGAATCTTATCCTGCCAAGAGTAGCCCGGTGTGGAATTTGGATCTGCCTGCAACTTATTAATGAGTTGGGAGAGTAAAGGATGTGAAAACCATTCCTTGCTAGCCTCTTCAATACACTCTAGAATGGGAAGAGAGATTGCTATCAGGGTGCTTTGCTCCTCAAATTGGTGTGATAAAGCATCCGCTATGACATTTTCATGCCCTTTCTTGTAAATTATCTCATAATCATATCCCAACATTTTGGCTAGCCATTTATTTTGTTGTGGTGAGGATAGGCATTGCTCCAAAAAATATTTAAGGCTTTGATGGTCTGTGCGGATTTGGAAATGTCGCCCCAATAAGTATGGTCGCCAAGTATCCATTACATGTAAGATGGCCATCATCTCCTTCTCATAGGTAGATTTTCCCAGATTTGTCCCACTTAGTTGTTGGCTAGTGAAGGCCAAGGGTCGACCTTCCAACATTAAGACAACCCCAATACCTGTACCTGAAGCATCACATTCAATCAGAAAAGATTTGTTGAAGTCGGGTAGATCCAATACGAGAGTGGAACACATGGCATATTTAAGAGCTATAAATGCCTGTTGCGCTTCATCATTCCAGAGGAATGAATTTTTCTTTAAAGGTGAGTGAGGGGTCTAGCAATGTGACCATAATTACGAACAAATTTGCAATAGTAGTAAGTGAGACCCAAAAATCCTCTCAAGCTCTTCAAGGTCTTTGGTTGAGGCCAGTCCTACATTTCCTGGATCTTTTTGGGATCCACCCTATCACCTTCATGCCCCACAATCTGGCCCAAATACTCAACTTCTTCCATGCCAAAAAAGCACTTGGACAATTTGACAAATAATTTATGCTTCCAAAGCAGTTGCAAGAATAGATTTACATGCTAAAGATGCTTTTCCTAGGTGAGGCTATAGATTAGGATGTTATCAAAGAAAACAAGGACAAATTTTCTGAGATATGGTTTGAGCAGGTGATTCATGAGGCTTTAAAAAGTGGATGGGGCATTAAAGAGACCTAATGGCATGACATGGAATTCATAATGGCCTTCATGAGTTCAGAAAGAAGTCTTTGGAATGTCTACTTCTTTCATGCGAATTTGGTGATAGCCTGAGCGAATGTTGACCTTAGTAAAGAATTGAACCCCATTTAGTTCATCTAGAAAATCATCAACAACCGGGATGGAAAATTTATCTTTGACCATCATCTTATTGAGGGCCTTAAAGTCTAGAAACATACATCATTCCCCATCCTTCTTAACCACCATGACCACAGGTGATGGATAAGGACTAATGCTAGGATGAATGACACCTACTTCTAAGAGTTCCTTGATGATTTTTTCAATTTCATTATTTTGGGTGAAAGGATATCTATATGAGTGCACATTTGGTGGTTGTGCCCCTGGGACCAAAGTAATGCTATGATCATGTTCCCCTCTTGAGGGTGGAAGATCACGAGGCTTTTCAAAGACCAGAAGATGGTTGTTTAAGACCTGTTGCATCTCAGGATGAATATGAAAAGAAGGGGGTTCGAAGGCCCAGATGGCACTAAATTCAACTATATCTCCATGGTGGCCCTTTTTTAACAATTTTTCCATCCTATGCAAAGTGATGATAGAAGGAGCACCTGCCTGGAGTCCGCGGAGGGTATGTGTGTGGTTATTCTGCTTAAAGCTTATATATAACTCCTGGAAATCCATTGTTATTGGGCCTATTGTGTGGAGCCATTTAGCACCCAAGACAATGTCACAATCACCCATGTTGATGGAAAACATGTGGGTCTTTAGGTGATAATCCCCCATTTGAAGTTTGATATTTTCACAGCGGCCTTCACATTTCATTGTCCCCCCATCAATTATCTAGACCTGGAAATTAGAGACTGTTCTGATAAAACAATGCACTACTTCATTGACTCTTTGACGGATAAAGTTATGTGTACTGCCACTATCAATCAAGACTACTACATGGTGATGCTTAATAAAACCTTTGATTTTGAGATTTTGGGGAGAAGAAATTCCTGCCAAAGCATGAAGCGAGATAACTGGTTCTTCAGGTGTAGTTGGGAGCTCATTGTCCAGTTGGTTGTCCTCGTATTCTTCCTCTGGTCCCTCAAATGGCGGGCCTTCCTCAGATGAATTGTGATCAGTAGCATCAATTTGAAAGAATTTTGGTTCCTTGCATTTATGCCCTGGGGTGATTTCTCATCATAGTAGTAACCCAATCCTTGCTTTCTTCTTTCCTCCATTTCTGCTGGGTACACCTTTTGAACCTTAAGTGTTTGGGTAGTTCTTGGAGCTTGGGTGGGGCATCCCTTGGCTATGAAGTTTGGACAAGTCGACTGGGCCGCTAAAGTGCATTCTACTTCATGAGCTATCTTGCAAGCTGCCAGCCATGAGACTGGGTGTTGCAGTTAGACATGGGCTTGTATGACATCATTGAGATCACTGACAAAACATTCCAAGTAGAATTCATCCTCTAGACCTCCTGTGTGGAAGGCTAAGGCTTCAAAGGATATAATACATTCTTGCACTATGCCTTTCTGTCGAAGCTTAGTAAGATGACCGAAAAATTTACATTCATGGTCAATGCAATCATAAAGGGCTTTTGAGAATATCTGCCAAGTCATTGGCCTTGTATAGCATCATTGATGCCACTGCCACCATTGCCATCTTTCTTGGTCCAAGTACAGGCTTCTCAGACTTAGCTTAGTCGCATCATCTCTAATGTGATTCAATGTGAAATATTGCTCCATTTATGCTAGCCATGTGGCCAAATGAGAGTGATCAAATCTATACATGTCTAGCTTAGGTGGTCGAGGCTGGGACTATTGGTGGTTTCCATAGAAGTGAAGAAAATGGCTAGACTCGCCCTCAAGGATTTCATTCAAATCATATACCTCTGATTGTTGCCTCGACTTCCCCTTTGTGATTGTGTCATTTAAGGTCTGGATCTGCTTCATTAATGCCCCCAACTTTTGTTCAAGGGTGTCTATCTTCTCATTGGCCATAGCTTGAGTTCTAGTTTATACCATGCATAGAGCCGGTGCACTTGTCATTACTGTGAAAAAAAATTTGAACCACCTAAAATTTTGACGCTGGCAAGTGAATGGTACCACCTTGCTCAGTTTGTCGACCTAATTCTTATGGGCTAAGTCTCCTCCTATAAGTGTCCCGGGAGGGAAGCTAGTTCTGCGCAATGTCTTGCAAGAAACACGCCCAGGAATAGGAGCCACACAAATAGTTAGAGCTGTTGGCAAAACCCTAAATTGTAGAGTATGAGTAGAAATGTGGTAGTGATCACAGCCCTGCTGCTAGATCTGATTGTTATGACTGCTACAGAACCCAAACTACTAGATATGAATGGCGAATCCGATAGATCTGATTGGCAGATCTAGTAGATCTAAATGGATGATCTCATAGATCTGAATGGCGGAATTGATTGTTGCGGCTGCGACCAAACCTAACCTACTAGATCTGATCTGGAAAAGATGATGCACGATAAAGGAACTGTGGTCTCAAGGAGTGTCAAATGTTACAGATCACAATATACATAAGGGTTTGACAATAGTACTCGACCCAATATTTCAGGGCACTAACCAAGGAGGATCAATCATACCCTTAGTTTTACCACTCAACTACCCTATTGTACACATGAGTAATCTCCGCATGTGTTGTTCTCAATGTATTGTAGCAGCAAGACGTCCGACAGTTTATCTATGGCGAGGTTTCAAGAGAGTCTAGGGGGCTTCCGATATACCCAGAGGGTACTTGGAAGATAGTCCATGCGTGGTTCTGTCTAATGTGCTACTACTCGAAGGGGTACCCATAGGTGTTACAAGGGAGTCCAATAAGTGTGACCACCTCTTGTATTTCCTGCATGCATTCCTCCCCCAATCCACAAGTTTATGCGCTCAATGAAAGATCCCGTGGTTTAAATATGCCAGAACACATCTCTGGCCATTTTCTTTTTTTTTGCTAAAAATGGAGATCCCACCAACCATGGAAAGTGTTTTGATACCACTTGTTATGCTCTTAACTTACGAGAAGATACCAGAATACCAAATTTGCGAAGAAATATACCTAGAACATTTAACAATAAGAAATAACATCATGTATTTTATTATTCAGAAAGGAAAGCAATGTTCATTTGCCTCTTCGAGGGGGCACCTCCAATAGAGTTGGTCTCAATTACAAAATAAGACATGATGCTCCTCAAGGGGAGTCTCTATCCTTTATATAGGATTCATATATGCAATACCATGGGTTAGTACGATGGTTCTTATTAATACCATCTATCTAATACCATGGCCCATTTGCAACTAACTTTGGTCCCTTCTTTAAATGTGGGTCAACCACTTACAATTATTAATATGGGCTTTGTTGACTCTTTAACCAACTATAACTATGACTCGACCTTATTACATAAACAAGTGGGTTAGGGTGGGACCCTAATAGATATTAAAATAATTTTTCAATCGATATTTTTTCTTCACATATATTGGGAATGTAATGTAAAGGTGGAACAATTCTTAAAGGATTCCTTGTCTCTGCAGGAAGGAATCGTTATAGTTCAAGAATTTAGAGATGGGCCATAGGTTTCAATGAGCTCCCCTTTTAGATAGTTTGGAATATGATGTTTCTCTATTTTTTTTATAATTATAGATTATCAATGCTATTAATGGCTTAGGAGGACTAAGTATTCAAGGTAGGTTTTGTGATGCTCTGATGTTTATCTAAATGACTCTGTTGGAAAACTACAATAAGAAGTATCTGGGACAAGCTATTGACAATAATAACATATTTTATGGGTTGAAAGACCAAGGATAATGTATATTTTTTGTTTCCTCCTATAAATATCAAACATAAATTTTTCTCCCATGGAAAAGAAATATACGTTTCCAAGACAATATCCATTCATAACATAACAACACGAAATAAAAGAAATAAAACTCCTAGCTTGAGAATTTGAAGGCTAACATAAGATGAATGTTTTTGTAAGTTCATATTTTATTGGTTTTGTAACTTTGTATTATATTGGTATTTTAGCATTTGTCATTTATGCGGAGGGTATTGGATTAGATTTATAAATCTAAAAATGAACAATCTCATAGGCCAAATTTCATCACCTTTGTCTAGCTGCTCCATTCTTGAAGTATCCATTATTGAGGCTAACAAGTTTACTGGTAACATTCCTTAAGAACTGTGTACCAAGGGCACTCCTATGGGTAGTAATTAGTTGAGTGGTAGCATTCCTGCTTCCCTCTTTAACTTCATGGTCCTTCAACATTTTGATTTAACGTACAACAAGGTCAATGGAGTAGTGTTGATGGACTTCAGTAAGTTGATGCAGCTCAAGTGGCTTAACTTAGGTAGTAATAACCTAGTTAGCAACAGCACTATTGGCCTGCCTATTCTTACTACCCTTACTAATTGTTCCAACTCACAAAAGCTATATTTTTTTGTGACCATTGAAAGGGATATTTTCCCTCTTCGATGGGTCATCTCCCAACTAAATTATACTACATAAACTTGGGAGTGAATGAATTAACATGAGATATACCTCCACAGATTGGAAACTTGACTAGTTTAACCAAGCCTCATTTATACATCAATAATTTTATGGGGCCTATCCCTTTTACACTTAATACCCTTCAAAACTTACAACAATTAGTTATCAGATAAAACTATTTGCAAGGAAGCATCCCTTCAAATATTGTGCAACTCAAACTCTTAGGGATTTTAGGTCTCTTTAAAAATGGTTCTGATGGAAGAGTCCCTAATTCTATTGTAGACCTCCAAAAACTAAGATATATATAGCTTTCTTATAACCAATTATCAGGTAATATACCTGCAAAGATGGGGAAATGTGTGAATTTACTAAAGCTAGACCTATAATAAAACAGGCTCATTGGGAAAATACCTCCAAAAGTTGTAGGGCCTGAAAATTTAGCTTTGTATTTCAACATTTCAAACAACTTATTACATGGACCTATGCCTTTAGGATTAAGCAAGATGGCTATGCTTCAAGCTATAGATATTTTTTTGAATCGATTTATGACAACATTCCAAGTACACTCCAAAGCTGTAAAGAACTAGAGTACCTCAATCTTTCCCACAATGCCCTTGAAGGTCCAATTCCAATCATAGTCAATGAACTTCAAAGTCATGAGGACATGGATTTATCCTACAATAATTTATCAGGTGGAATACCCTTAGCTTTGGAAAAACTCAGAATTCTTCAAAATTGTAATTCTTCTTTTAGCTAATTGTCAGGAGCAGTCCCTAATGGAGGAATTTTCAAAAATCTTAGTGCCAAGGCATTCATGGGAAATCCTGATCTTTGTGGACCTTGGGTAAATCTACCACCATGCCACTCTCACAAACATCAAAATGTTTGGGATACAAAAATAATTATGATACCTATGGTTATTCTTGTCATGGTTGTTGTATTTTGTTTGTTTTTGGGAATATTGTGGATTCAAAATTATAAGAAATATATTCATAGAGAGGACATGACATGCTTCACTACAGGGCATCGAAGAATTACATATGGAGAGATCATGACTAAAACAAATGAATTTAGTGATGCCAACTTCTTAGGAGTTGGTAGCTTTGGAAAAGTGTACAAAGGGGTTCTAAATGATGGCACAATTGTTGCTATCAAGCTTCTCAATTTGAAAATTGAGGGGGTGGATAAGGGTTTTGACAAAGAATGCAATGTTTTGGGTAAACTTAGGCACCAGAATTTCATTAGAATCATAACATGTTATTCAAACCTCCAAATGAAATCTTTTGCAAAATGGAAGCTTAGAGAAGCGTTTATATCCTAATGGCCAAGAAGAAAGTAATTTGAGCTTGTTTCAAAGGTTGACTATAGCAATAGATATCACAGGCATGGAAAATCTCCATCACCATTGTTTCGTGCAAATACTCCATTGTGATTTGAAACCTAGCAATGTGCTTCTCGATGAAGATATGACAACATATTTAATAGAATTTGGCATTGCTAGTATACATTTTACAAATTTGAAGGATTCAGAGATCACTTCAACACATGCACTCAAATGGTCAATAGGCTACATTCCTCTAGGTATTATGTGAACTAAATTGGATATCAAAAAAATGTTAGATATTATATGAGCTAGATATGATACTAAGAAATGTTGTCGATGTCTTGTTTTTATTAAAATTGTATATTATAAACCTTACGATGAGAATGTTTCAACGTAGAATAAGGATTGGGTGGGTGTGTCACAACAAAAGGTGATGTTTATAGCTACAGAATAGTGTTATTGGATATTTTGACTAGAAAAACACCCACACATGAAATCTTTGTGGAAGAAATGAACTTTTTGAAATGGGAGAGTAGTGAGTTTCTAAGCAGAGTAAAAGTTGTGGTCGATGAGAGTCTGTTGAGGAGGACAAGCATGGGCACTATAGATGATAAGGAGTTGAATTTCCTTAGTCAACTCATAAGTGTGGGTTTTCTGTACACAAAATAATCTACTAAAGCATGACATACTATGATAGACATTGTTAGTACGTTGCAAATCATCAAAGATACTTTTTTTGGGAGCTACAGGGATTCAAAAATTTCAATCAAAAATGTCACGCTACTCATAACAACATTGGAAAAGGCCAAAGTTCTTCTAGTTTATTGTAAGACAATAGTGGTTGAATAATTGAACCATGAAGTAATTTGATCCATTGTCAGTTGTTAAACTAAACCATGAAGTAATTTGAGTAATTTGTCATTCGTTCCATCTTGTTCAAGGCTTACTCTTCTCTCCTCTATGTAGCTTGTTTGTAGTTCTATTCCCCTCTCCTTTATGTGGTATGTCTATTGTAACTTTTTGGGTCCACGAGTGGTGGGCTCGAGTATTGCAGCAATAATGCTGCAACTCCTGGGACTCCCTTCTTTACTTTTATCAACCCGGTTGTTCATAACAAACTTGGAAGCGACGGTGCTGTATGCACAA